>KV424671.1:0-59374 GCA_001632445.1 Peniophora sp. CONT | reverse complement strand
AAATCCAATGCGGAGGGTCAGCCTCGGTCAGCTTTGATCAGGCGCCTCCCCCAGTCAGGAGTGGTCGGAGGGTGGTCAGAGCGCGGTCAGAGCGTGGTCAGACGGCGGTCAGACAGTGGTCAGAGGCCTGTCAGGCGTTGGTCAGACAGTGGTCAGAGGCCTGTCAGGCGTTGGTCAGACGGCGGTCAACGTCGAATCAAGCCTGATCAAGTCTGACGGCAATTTCCGATACCCTTTTTTAAACGGCTCTGGAACGCTATGCGATACGTTTCGTAGCTTCTAGGGTTTAGCTGTCAGCCTCTGGCCACATAATGGCCATGGTACTGACCATTGGTTCGAGTATATGCTGCCCGTGTCCTGCTCGATATCTGACCACGACCTGACCAGCGTCTGACCAGCGTCTGACCGTGTCTGACCGACCCTCGTCAGGCCGTCAGACGCCGTCAGACGTGATCAACCGTATCAATTTTTTGCGACATTGCCTGGGGCCTCCTCCGGAGAGCCTCATTTGTGATATCTGTCAGACTCCAAACACAGCACGATGGAGATGTGACACCTGCTAGCGCAACAGGGACCTCTGCATGCAATGCATGCGCAAAACACACATGGCCAATAGTAGTGTTCAATATAGAACTGCAACGCGTTGCGGTTCCGCCGACTGCAACACGCATCTTACATCATGTCACGCCGGGTCAAGCCGAGCATTCGCCGCCGAGCGCGTCTGGGCTGTGAGCGCGTTGGTCTCCTGCGCTAGTGCCACTACCATACGATACAAGCACCCTATCTTATGAGTCATGAGACGATATATAGTACCGTGTATACGCAAACAACTACAAACCACGAAACTCGTTCTTAATGAAATTCAATAACTTTTTGTGATAAGCCCGGCTGTTATCAGCTCTGCCATCGATCGACTCGGTCTCTTCACGTACACCCATCTTCGCTATGCCACGCTCGACACGAATGACTCGCAAGCAGTGGCTCGATGCCTACATCTCGTATATGGCTGTCCGATTGGCCTTGTTGCCACCACAAGATGCTACTGCTCTTCTCGATCAGCTCAGAGACGACTGCATCGCCATCCATAAAATCATGACGCTCTGTTACCTGAATCCGCGACCTGAAGTACCCAAGATAGCCAATCTAAGTGTTGCATGGGAGTACACTGCTGATCCAGCCCATCATGATCGCTTCACCGACATGCTTCGGGTTTCGCCGCATGTCTTTGAGACTATCCTCGAGAAAATTCGCAGGCATGGTATCTTCAAGAGCAGATCGGATAGGAAGCAGGTGGATCCAAGGATACAGTTTGCGGTTATACTGTTCCGCATGGGCCATTATGGCAATGGTGCATCTGTCCGAGAGATTGCCCGCTGGGCGGGCATTGCCGAGGGTTCAGTGGAGACGTATACAAATCGCTGCATGGAGGCACTCACACTTTGATGTGAAGGCAATGGGATGCATCTTGATGACTGTCTTGCCGTTCGGTAACACCGTTGTATGACGCTGTGTCAGTACACCACCAAAGCCCTCCTTGCAACCGTCAGTTGTCACGATAAAGGGTGTCCCGTCCCAGCGCGGTGCGCACAGGACCGGATCGGATGTCAGCACCCCTTTGAGCTTCATGAATGCACGTGTATGTGTATCTGTCCAGTGATCTCCGAAGACGTGGCCTTCCATGGTCCGCTTGTACTGTGAGCGAGAACATGGTACCAGAAGGTCGACCTCCGCTAGGAGATCTCTCAGCGGGCCCTCAATGCGTGCGTAGTCTTTGACCAAGTCGCGGAAATGACCGGTCAACCCCATAAAAGATCCCAAGGCTGCTGCGTTCGCTGGCAATGCCCATTTCACAATGGCCGTGAGCTTTTTCAGATCGGGTTGTACACCATCAAACCCGACCTGTCCACCCGCGAACATAGAGTTCCGCATGAGGAAAAAACACTTTCTCGCCGACAACAAGAGCTTCCGCTCACAAACACGTTTCGGAATTTGGACGACCTTATCCAACCCGCGGTCAAAATCGTCATCGGCAGATCCACCGTCATCTACGAAGAGCTCCATGACACCTTTTGTGATCAGGCCGTGCATGTGCTTGCCCGTAACTTTCGCAAACGTCGTTGGTGCACCTGTCAAACCAAAGGGCATTCGTTTGAACCAAAAGAACCCACGGCCTTCAACGTAGAAACATGTATACGGCCGCGAGTTCTCATGCACCTTGACGGCGTAGAATCCCGAGGCGAAATCAAAGGTGGTGACGTACTTGAAACCGCTAAGCCGTTGCTGCTTCGCTCGTATATCGCCTTGCGGCATTGGCGGGATCTCGGTGACTTTGTTGACCTCGGCGTAATCGATATACATATGCCACTTCTGTTCTTCCGGGAAGCTGTCGTCTGCAAGTGGATCGTCCATGTCGGCGTCATCATCAAGGTTGAAAAAGGGGGCTATTCCGTGCTCGGCACATTGATTGTTGACCGTGCGCTTGAGTTTGTCGGGCGACAAACCAACACCTTCGTGCGCCTTCTGGACAAGTGTTATCGGCAATACTGCTTTGACCTTCGACGGATCAACTGCTTCAATGATGTCTGCTTCAAGGAGTTCGTCGACAGACTTGTTGACGTGTGCGCGGCGCGGAGGGTTAAACTCGCGTTGCGGGACCTTAGTGCTGAATTTTGTGCCTGGTGGGATGTTCAGCTCGTGAACCGCATCATTCGCCTCGAATACTTCGCCAACGCTCAGTGCGAAGCAGTCCGCAAACTCGATGATCGTATCCGTGACCTTTTTGTTCTGCTCAGGCGTAAGATGTTTCCCGATTGTTACAGCCTTCAGCAAAGCTTCAAGTCGCGCCGGCTTTCACGAGTCCGTATGTCGTGTATGCACTCCATCATCGCCAACAGCAAACACATTGTCCGGTTCTGAGCTTGACTGTGTCTCCGTTGTGCTCGGGGTAGGGCCGTCAGCCGCCACCGTCACATTGTCCACCGACTCCGAAGACTCGCCACACTGCTGTTCCGCAGACCTGGGACTGGTAAGTGAGAGCGCACCACGTTCTTTCCAATCAATCCAGAATATGGGGTCCATGCACGGTTTCGCCTCTGGCATGCTGTTACGCAGTAAGACTTGCTGGTTGTTCTTGCCTTTGAGCAATACTGTGTCAGCGGCATAGTCATGCACAGCTGAGAAGGCACGTAGCAAAGGTTTGCCGACCAGGAAGCTCCACGCTCCTTTCCCGTCAAAGACTTCAAACTCGCCCAATGTACGCACACCGCCAATCTTGATTTGACCTCGCCATCACGCTTCCGATCGAACAACTGTGCCGTTTGCGGCTCGTAGAGAGCGGTCGGAGAAGGTCCAACCCGTCAATCAATGCTTGATAAGATTGAATACTGGCTTTGACATGACGCTAACACGTGCACCGTCGTCGACGAGACCGCGTCCTCGAGATATCTTGCCTGTTGGGTTAACAAACGCGACCGTCTGTACAAAAGGTAACACATCAGGGTCGAATATCTGCTCATCGTTCACAGAATAAAGGTCCAAAACGGTGGCATTATCAGTACTGGATATGACAGGTGCCTCGAACAATTGTTCTGCGGAGCGTACATCAGGTAACACGTCCTTGCGCCCAGCCACCTCGCGCGCAAGGACTACAGGTTCCGGTACAATAGGGGATACTTTGCGGGTCGGGGGATCCCCCTCTAAGCCGATCCGCCCGTGTTTCCCTGCTCCAATTCCTCATATCCCGGCGTATTTGCCCATCCATTGAATCCAACCTCATGAGACCCGAGAAACAGAATATTCGCACCAAAGTTCCCTGTACGTGGCTTGTTAACGTTCTGAAGGACAGTTCCTACTAGTGCTCTCCAACGTGACTCCAATAACGGCAAGCGGTCTTGATGTCCGGGCTGATCCCGAAGCGGGCAGTTGACACTGAAGTGATTGGTGTTCCCGCAGTTGAAGCACTCCCCCGATGCAAGCTTCGGGCCACCTGGCTGAAGAGGGACGGGTGTGTCGTATGTGATGTAGGGGTTCGTCCCGAATCGGCTCGTGAACGCGGCCATGTCTCTTGCGTACTTCTCGAAGGCTTCCGGCGACTTGTTAGGCGGGGTGATGGTAGCTGCCCGTTCAAGGTGAGCGCGCTGTTCGGCCGTTGGTGCTTGTAGCTGCTGACCCCGCAGAGCCGGTGGCGTGTTCTGACATGGCGGGTTGTACGACTGGCCGGTTTGCGGGGCTCTTGCGAAATTTCCAGCTTGCGACAGATATGGGGTGTGCACCGCTGGGGTCGCGTTCGTGTGTTCGATGACAGTTGGTTGCTACCCGAGAGGTTGAGCTTGCGCAACTCGTCTGCGAATGAGCTCATGAGGTCGTTATGCATTTCCTTCGCCTTCGCCGTCTCCGTAACCAGCGTGTTGGGGTCGAGATCTTCGACAGCCTTGAAGAATGCTGTCAACAACGTCTGATTCTCTGGAACGAGACCGCGTATGGCCAACGGCAGGTATTCGTGTAGCGTGACCAGGTTAGAAGTTGATGATTCGATCTTTGCCTCCTGCGCCAGATTCCGACCTTTCGCCGCATACGCGACATGCGACCACACGTCTGCTTCTCCTAGTTTGACCTTCTTCCCAATGTCCTCCTTCTTCAGCCTCAACGCCAACAGCTCCTTGACGATGTCTGTCTCCGTCCGCTTCGCGCGTGCAACCGGCTTGTACTTCGTCTGAAACACCGACTTTACATCTGCCCACTTGTAGGTAGTCTTCTGCGCATCCTTCCATTCCATCCACCAATTGTTTGCTGGCGTGTTGTTCTTGATAACGGTCTCGAACGCCTCGACGCGTGTGTCGTCATCCATCGCAGCACCAAGTGCCCATTGCAGGAAATGTCGCATGAAGTCGACCGGGTCGTCGGTCTCCCGTCCAGTAAACATAGACCCGTTGAACAACATTGCTGCGCGCTTCTTCATGGCTGCGGGTGGTGCTTAAGGTGAAGACAGTGTGGGGGCGATGCGTGGGGACGGGGGCCGTGTACGGGTAGTGTGTGAATCGGGAGTAGGGGGCGGTGGTGGTGGTGGTGTTGTTGCTGGGAATGAGACTCTGCGCGATGCTTCGGATGATGAGGGCAAGAGGGAACCCTTTCGCGGGCTCAACGGTGCAGAGACTATACGGTCCCGCATCCGCGTGACATGCGCGCGTTGGGCCATGGCTTGCCTCGCGGTAGGCGCGAGTGTAGAAGGTTCGCTGGCCCGATGACTGCCGTGATTTAGGTTAATGACTGCATTGCTTAGTGTGTTCTGCCTTAGCCCAGGACCGTTCGAAGAGGCCGAGTCTGGATCTGAGTCTGATGAAGAGGAGCCGTCTGCGTCCGTGTTGCGTGCGCCGCTTGCGCCCGAGTTGTTTGGCGCCTTCATGAATCTGCCGTCCGAGCCGCGAGGTTGCTTGTACTTGCGATGGGCCAGGGTGACTGTAGTAGGCCGGTGTCTAAATGCCAAAATTGCTATTCCTCCAATCCAGAATGCGTGCTATTGCTACCAAGTCCAAACCGAACACGATCCACCTATAGCCGAACCAAGAGTCTCTACGAAAACCAAGCGTGGCGAATCCACTCTCGTCACCAGATGGAGTTGCCAGGCACGCAGCCTGAGTAGTAGGGAAGCCTGCCGTCGTGAGCTGATGATGTGCTCTACTAGGTACAAGTGCGCTGAAGGCGCATCAGATGACTAAGCTACGCTCTCTCTCACGCCTGACCCGCTCTCTCCCTCGCCTCTCCTTCTCCTCTCCTCCCTACTCCAGCGCGCGCGCTAAACGCGACGCGACATGTCGAGTCCACTTTCCCTCGAACTTCCAACACCAGTTACGGTGTCCTACGTACCCTCCCTAGTTTCGTCTCGCATCAATAGTATCAGTCTTGCTTTCCATTCTATCGACCAGGCCCGTTACAATAATTAACCATCAATAAGTTAGGTTTAGCAGGGGGGTGTTCCCTGATGCTAAGTCGTACTCGTAAGCCATTGCTGACATGCAGGTGCCAAGGTCAGTGGCCAGATTCAGGCATTTTGCGTTATTACATGGCATTTGCTGATTTAGGAAGCACGTGCAGGACTGTACCCGCCGGGTAGGGGTACAGGTTACCCGTCGGCAACCCTCGGGTTGGCGATGTATCATGGGTCTGACCCCACCCGCGGGTGATAACTGTATGCAGAGGTTGGTCGAACCTCTTACCGTGCAGATCTTAACATCACACATTGGATATGCTCCCTAAAGGCTTCGCTGACCTCTCGCCGCACGACCTCTACACGCAACAAGCCTACATTGAGTGTGAGAACTGCTCAAGCTCATGCGCAGGCCCGTTACTCACGAGCTAATCCACGAATTTAGACTGCTACTCGTCATTCCAGGGCTGGTTGACCGTAAGAATCTTCCAAGTACACTTCGATCAAGGGATTCGTGGCCCAAACGGTGATGCAGAATATATATATTGGACTGTGGGTACACCCTTGCTGGGTACGGGTTCGCCCGGGTCGAGCAATCGTCGACCCGTACCCTTACCCGCGGACCCGTAGGCACCAAACCCGCGGGTTTACCCCTACCCGTGTTAGACTTTACTCACAAGGCATTCCTGCCACGATTCCGAGTTGATTACACTTCACAATCGATTCTGGAATCGACCTGGAAGCGACCTAGCATCATCCCATCTGAACTCCCCTAGTGGTATGTGTTGCGAACGTGGGGTCTGAAATCTACAGAAATCAGTGGCTAACTTCGCACAGGGAAAAGCTTTCAGCAATCTTTATTGATAAACGTGCACAGATGATCGAAGACAAAATCTGCAATACTTCTCGACAATACCAGTTGTCCCAGACTGCGAATAACACCGAGAAGTAAGCATGAAAATATGAGACTCGATTTGACACACGGAAGAAACGACAACAAAAACAGGCACATGCACCAAACCGCTCGTCCTCGTCCCGATCTTCGGTCCCCAACACGAAACCCTCTAACCATCCTACAAACGCGCTCAAACATACATCCTCTACCACCTTCGCATATCTACTCGCCCTCCCCGGCCACGACAGGTCCGTCCTCACCCTCCTGCCCATCCACGCTTACACCAGCATTAGCCATCTGCGCCTGCGTCAACGCCGCACGCAACGCCGCATTCTCCACTCGGAGCTGATCGACGAGCGCACGACACTCCTCCCAGCGACGATTGGCCTCGTCGGCGCTGGCGAGCGCGCTATCCAACAACGCGCTGCGCTGTTCGAGCTCTCGGACTTTCCTGTTGATGTGTGGGAAAAGAAATTTGTCAGCCAAGGTGCCACAGCGGCCGAAAAAGGAAAGGGAGCGAGAAGCCGTAGAAGTGAATAGGGGAGAAGGGTACGCAAGAGAAAACACAAGATAGCCGTAGATAGCCGTGCGATAGAAGCAGTGCCATGGCCGAGGGATGACAGCAGAGCGGTTATCACATCGAGAGCGTGAATGTGAATGCGGTAGAGCTGCTGCGGAATGGGTATTGCACGACTGTGAAGAAAGATACGCACGCGTCACGACGTTCACGGAAAGCGCGCTGCGCTTTACGGTTCTGCTCGGCGCGCTTGCTGTTGCTTAGCTGACGAGAAGCTTTCCCGTTGGCACTCGGGCTACCTGCGGACGACGACTCGGGCGCGGGAGGCGGCGGGAGAGATGGTTGCCCGTTGGGATCGAGTTGCGCGTGAGGATGGGCGGGATGAAGCGGTGGCATGCCGCCTGGCGTGTAGTCGTGTGGGTGCGGCGGCGGGTAGGGGAAGCCTGGCGGCGGCGGGGGAGGTGGGTACGGCATTGTCACGATGCGCGGTTCCTCGGCAGGCGCCTTGCGCTTGCGACCGCGACGCGGCGGGCTGTCAGGCGGTGGGGCTTGTGCTACTTGCTGTTGATCGTCATTGAGTTGGTTGTGGTAGTCCTGCTGAGGTTCGGGCGAGGTCATGGTGCGGCGCTTTGGTTCTGCGCGCGCGCGCGTCTTAGTAAGGCGGGGATTGCCGTGGGTGAGCTGAGACAACGAACCCGGCGGAGCGGAGTTGTCGCCCGAGTCGTCGGAGGGCGTCGTCACGTCGCTCATATTGCGAGAGAGAGCTTTCACTTCATGTGGGGAGAGAAGGAAGAGAGGGAGGGCTCTGCAGGGTGCTGACTGCGTTTATACGGCAGACATTCGTTTACAGGCCGTATTGACTAAGCTCGCCCGCGCTGATGACACGGTCCGATCTCCGCGTAGGGCCCTGTGTGCGCGCCTGTGGCCGATTCTCCTCCGTGTTCTGCTACATACTCAGCTACGAAACCTTGCTTCCGACGTCATGGAATTCGAAGGGATGCAGGGCTGCGGGTGGCGAGGGAGAGCACCGGGGCGCTCGCGTTCGAGTCCGCGCTTCTTGCGCGATTCGCTTACGCGAGTGCTCTTTCCCAGAGTGCAGGGCTGCGCTGCGTGGTCTCCGACGGGTAATAGCGTACATACATAAGGCTGTTTACATACGCGTCTGCAATCCAAACAAAACACAAAACATAATGATATTGGATTTGCCCCTGGGAAGCACGTGGGAGCGTGGAAAGAGTTGTTTGGCTCCCCATCCTCGTGCCTCGCTTCGTCTCTGCCTCTCTGTCCTCGGTCGCCGCTGCCCCCCGCCCTCGCCGTCGCCATGGCCGCAGCTGCCTCCCCGCCCGCCGACGACGCCAAGTCTCCCCTCTTCTCGCGCAAAAAGAGCCCGCCAAAGCCTCTCCAGACAGATACCCCATCACCTGAATCTTCCCAGCCAGCGACCCAGCCTCCTGCACCCGCTGCCCAGCACGAACCCGTCCCGTCCGCCACAGAGTCCAACGCACACACCACAGGCACATCCACCACTCTCCCGGTCGGACCCGACTCTGAGCGCGACCATAAGCCGGAAGAGCGCTCGCTCGCCGGCACGACAAAGCAGACAAAGTCGGCCACAGGCGCCGGCACCGCCGACACGAAGCCCTCTCAAGCGCCCAATAAGCCACGAAAGGCGCGCCCGTCGCTGCTCGCGCGTATCGTGCACGTGCTCGTGCCCTGCGTCGGCCCTCAAGGCCACGACGGCGAGCCGGTACCGGTCGGCAATATCCCGACTGGACCCGCGCCTGCAAACGGCAAGGCCGCAGCTGGTCCTGCCACGGCACCCACTGCGTCGGCAGGTGAGAGTGAGAAGAAGCCGGCGGCAGCAGCGGCCGAGCCAACGACGGCAACGCCGTCAGCGCCAACTGATGCGCCTTCGCCTGCGGCGGCAACGTCAGCGGCCGCGCCGGCTACACCCGCGGAAGCCACGCCGGCGCCTACTACGGGAGCGCCCGTACCCGCGCCATTGCAAACCGGTTCGACGCACGCCAGCGACGTAGACGTAATCGTACCGCCTACGCCGACCAAGGTGCTGGACCCGGAGGAGACCGAGGGCGTGACGTCGGCTGCGGTGGTACCGCCTGGCGCGACGGCGGACGAGGTGGAGGCGTTGAGGCGTGCAACCCCGCCCGAGAGCGGTGACGAAAGCGACGGTACGAGTTTCACGGAGGAGGAGCAGGAGGAGGAGCATCACGAGCCGGAGGAGGACGACGAGGACAGGCTGATTCTCAACGGCGGCGCAGGTATCCCCATTGGCCCGGTGCGCATCGTTATCTTTCGTTTCTTATGCGTAATACTAATATATTGCCTATAGGACGGTCAACCACGACCTTTGCTTCCGCCTCTTCTTCCCCAGCACCAGGGCAGGAAGTGTCTCGTTCTCGACCTTGACGAGACGCTCGTCCACTCGAGCTTCAAGGTTCGCCTTGAATCTTTTTCTTCTATCAGAAGCATGTCATTTACCGTTACTTTTCGCAGTCAATACAGCAAGCGGACTTCGTCGTCCCGGTCGAGATCGAGTACCATTGGCACAATGTGTACGTCATCAAGAGGCCCGGCGTCGACGCGTTCCTCAAGAAAATGGGCGAGATCTACGAGATCGTCATCTTCACCGCCAGCTTGAGCAAGGTGCGCTTAGATTGGTTCTATTTCTGCCAAGAATGGGCGCTAACTTGTGTTCGGCAGTACGCGGACCCCGTGCTTGACAAGCTCGACATTCACCGCGTCGTCACGCACCGTCTCTTCCGCGAGAGCTGCTACAACCACCGTGGCAACTATGTCAAGGTACGTTTCGCACAACTTCATATCATACCCAATCTGACCCGGGCGATATATAGGACTTGTCCCAGTTGGGCCGCCCCATTGAGGACACGATCATCCTCGACAACTCACCCGCATCGTACATCTTCCACCCGAACAACGCGGTGCCCGTGTCCAGCTGGTTCAACGACCCGCACGACACGGAGCTGACGGACCTCTGCCCCTTCCTCGCCGACCTGGCAGGAAGCGACGACGTCCGCGGTGTGCTTGACGGCGGGCTGTAAGGCTCAATAATGCGTGTCCCCCACGTCTCCTTGGTTGGATTACTTACGCCCTCTGCCTCATTTTTTCATCACTTCTGTTCCGCCTCGTCTTCTCGTCTTCTCAATCGTCTCACGGTACATACATCCCGCCGCCTATACCCGCAATGAACGCCATACTGCCGTCCCGTCCGATCGTGCTCTGTCCCATCCTCAGGTCGTCGTGTTTTCCGCAGCCCAGCGCGCACAATCTTCTGAAACAAACCGTCCGTCCGCCCGCGGTCAAAGGCTTTTTCGACTCGACTTTTTGCCCTCTCAACACCACATGCGCACAGTATACATACACGAGCGGTGTGCGCTTTACCCCGGCGCGCTGGACCCCGGCCTCTTCTCCCTTCCCCTCCTCCCCCTTCAATCCACTACCCTTTACTACCTTTTGGCCCCAGTTACGCTGCTCTCCTAGTCCCGCTCAAAGTCTCTAGTTTCAGTCAGATTTAGTTACCCACCAACCACCTCCCTCCCTACCTCCCTCCCCTTCCTCCGTCTCGTCTCCGATTGATCTGGATATTATCATCATCATCTCTTTTCCTATTTGCCTTTCTCGTTTCCCTCCCAGATCTGATATCCCGCCGCTCACTCGCAATCACGTTCGTTACCTCCCCCACACCCCCGCAAACATCGAGGACAATGTTTCCCCTAATCCTCTTTTTACCCGCTCTGAACGCTTCTTCACTTTTACCACTGGAGGATTCCCTTTCGGACCGAGGTCGGGACTGTATTTATCGCTTACGAATGGTACGACGTGATGAGCCCCGGGTTTGATGCAGTGTGTTGCGTGAAGGTTTTGGGCGGGCGTTTAGGTGCTTGTCAGCAGCGTACAGACTTTGATGAACGCGATGTGGACAAGCGCTCGAAAGTGACAGGCGTCTTGGAAGACCGAAGCTCTACTACGTCGGCCTGTATGCATAAGGGGATACGTTCTCTAAATCGCTCCAAAGTACGCACTAGCTACATAAGTAAGCTATGTGCTTAGCTCGTGAAATCGAGATGCGCGCTCAGAGCGTAACCATGCACGTCGGTGTGCGCATGTGGGTCCAAAGTACTTCCATGCGCCGCCGGGACTCATCGGTCTCGGCCCTCTCGTCACCGATGTCGTGTCTCGGCCTCAACTCTCCGGACCCGAACCGCAGCTGATGTCTTGGCTCGATACGGCGTTGCTCGGTCCATGGACCAGGAGCGGGTCCAGTAATCGCCGAACTGTTTTCATTGTGCGTTACTTATGAGGATAGTTAGGCGCCGATGGTGGCTGTCAGGATTGTGGAGAGGAGAGCCGCAGAGGAAGGGTCGCGAGCACGCGTCGAGTTGACTTACCTCCTGCCACGATGTCGCTAGGACTGTATCGTAGCAGAGCTCAATGTTCAATACTCGTACTGGTATCCCTTGGGTATCCCGAGATGCACACAGCATACCGATGGCATTCGGAACGCCTCCGATATCTACAATTCACCCGTGTGTACGGTTGAGTTAGCTTCCCGTTGGTCAGCGCCAACACGCTTCTATCGAGCACCATGTGCGCAGTGCTGTGTCGCGCCATCAAACGACAGCGCATATATGAACCAGCTGCTACCGCGACGCGTGTATAGCACTTGACGCTGAACACTCACTGCAGACCGCACGATGGCGTTGCAGACCGTGTTGATGTCGAGGTGGGTTGCATGCATTCTAGGCGCCAGAGATATAGCTGACGAAAGTTACTCTCTATCTCCGCTCTTGGTGATATGTTTGCAGTCTGAGACTCGACGACCCTGGGATTGCTCGTCCTAACGAACTGCTGGTACCTGCGTACGCGTCCGCCGCGTCTTTGGGCCTTCTATGCTTGACAGGTCTTTACGCGTTTGCGACGCGCAACCGCACCGCGAAAGATGATACCGCTGTCCCCGAGGAGACTGATACTACTCTAAGCGCCAACGGTAACGGGTACTCAAAGCGCCTATCGCTCGCATCCCTCCACGGTGGCAAAGCCGCCTTAGCGTGGAAGGCGCTTCGAGCGCTGTGTGTTTTCTCCTTGCTTGGCTTGGCTATCGCGGACGTTCTGCGTACAGGAACTCCAGCATACGCGGCACTTACTGCGACCTATGTAATTCACTTCTCCCCGCTACTGAAGTTCTGATTTGCTGAATCTACTATTGATAGGCCTACGCGTCTTTGCTGGCAGCGGCGTCTCTGTTTCTCCTTGCGCGTCTGTCTCGACATGCATCTGTGCACTTGGCAGCAGTCTTGCTGGTCATTCTAGCCGTGTTCTTATACCGCGACGTCTGGCCGTTGATGACATATGCACTCGTTCCTGCTGACGATGCAGAAGGCGCGCAGCTATGGGCGAAAATTGCTCTTCTGCTCGTAGCGGGTCTCGTGGCGCCTATGGCTACACCGCGGCGCTACGTTCCGTATGATCACAAGGTGAGAGATGAGTTCTGATAAAGACTTCGAGAGAAAGTAAGGATACTGACAATCTGCAACAGGAGCCGTCAGCACCGAATCCAGTACAGACGGCGTCACTCTTCGAGCTCGCCTTCCTAAGCTACTGTGATCCACTCGTCTGGCAGGCATACCGCTCAGGCAGTCTACCTTACGAGGACTTCCCACCACTACCGGACTACGACAATGCCAAATACCTCGTTGCACGGAGCTTCCCCGTAAGTCTAGCACCTTCACGATTCTACGGTGAGTTAAGAGGATAACAGTACGTCGACCGGTTCGCCGGGGCAAAAGGCTCTCTGCTTTGGGGTCTTGTGAGAATATTCAGTAAGTGCTTACAGCAAGCACCTCTGGACGCCGTTAACGTGGGTCCCCTAGGCGAAGAGTACTGCCTGATTGCTTGCAGTCTCGTCCTCAAAGTGGCTGGCAGCTTTCTCGGCCCGATCGGTTTGAACAGACTGCTTGCCTACCTCGAGAACGGCGGCGAGGACGCGTTCGTGCGCCCGTGGGTATGGGTGCTCGCTCTCTTTTTGGACCCGTTCCTCGGCACATTCGGCGTGTCGTGGTACATGTACTTGACCTCGATGACGCTCGTTCGCATTGAGGCCATTTTCACGTCGCTTGTATTTGAGCACGCGCTCCGCATTCGCCCAAGCGCAGATACGGGAGCTGGTGACGCACCGTCGAGCGACGACTCTGCTGAGGGTGATGAAGCCTCTACAAGCGGTGACACGACTGCAAAGAGCAGAAACCTTGCCGGCAAGCTCAACAACCTGATATCGACGGACTTGAACAACATCACGCTGGGAAAGGAATTCATGATGCTTGGTACAGGTTTCCTGGCACTGTACAAGTATCGTTTGATTGACTCAGTTCTAGCGTTCTATGCGCCGCTTATGACCGGCTTCTCCATCTGGTTCTTGTACGCGATCCTGGGCTGGGGGTGCGTTCCTCTCAAAATAAAGCATGTTTGTTTTGTACTGATGCGCTTTTAGAGCGTTCGTCGGGATTGCCGTCATGGTTCTCCTACTCCCATTGCCAGGTTATCTGGCCACGTCGCTGCACGGCGTACAAGAGTCAACGATGAAGAAGACCGACGCGCGCGTGCAAGTCGTTACGGAGAGTATGTTCTTGTCGACCCGCCTCAACGAACCTGTACTTACGGTGCCTACAGTCATGAACGTCATCCGCATGATCAAACTTTTTGGCTGGGAGTCCAAGATCAACGAAAGGATTGCGGCTACACGGAAGGAAGAACTGAAGGGCGTGCGCAAACGCGAGATTCTGACGATGCTCATACATGTCTTGCAGTGCGTGTTCAAGTTCGCGTGGACGGACAGCGCAAAGGATCTGACTTCGTACAGATACATTATCCCGCTTCTGCAGATGCTTGCGTCGTTCATAACCTACGTGCGTTCGCTACGTCATTCTTACAGGATGAGAATTGATAGTTCGCAGACCATAGTTATGAAGAAAGAGCTTACCCGTACGCCTCCGCGGCACATTGTAATTCCATCAGCATTATTGACCTGCCTTCAGCTGCGATTGTCTTCTCCGCCATCTCTGTTTTCAACATTCTGCAAGGCCAACTCATGAACCTGACTTGGTGGACTCCACAGCTTGTACAAGGTGCGCCGCATCCGCGACGTCGGCTTTCCCAGTTGCTGAGCATGCTTGTAGCCGAAGTTTCGTTGGATCGCGTTCAGAGTTTCCTGGATGAGGTCACTTCTACCAATATGTCTATGTCATGCCCACCTTTACTGATACGTCTTGCAGACCGAGCTTTTGGACGAATATACGGGCGACCAAGAGAACTACGTCCCGTACGATGCTGAGCGCGCCGACGTCATCGGGTTCCATAACGCTCGGTTCACTTGGTCCGTCGAGGATGGAGCGAGTACACCGAGGCGGCGCTTTGCACTCTCTCTACCTGGCGATGTGTTATTCAAGCCGGGATGCATCAACCTCATCGTCGGCGCCACGGGATCTGGGAAGTCGTCCATGCTTATGGCGCTGCTCGGCGAGATGCACTTCGACCCGCTCGAGACCGGTGGCTGGTTCAACCTGCCGCGCAGTGAGGGCGTAGCTTACGCTGCACAGGAGCCGTGGATCCAGAACGAGACGATCAAGGACAACATCTTGTTTGGCTCGCCTTTCGACGAGGCGCGGTATAAGAAGAGTGCGTTGAACGTATCCAGGCCTTGTAATGCCCCTTACTAAATGCCTATAGCGCTGCACCAGTGCGGCCTTGAACCCGACATCGCCTTGTTCGAAGCTGGTGACAAGACCGAGGTTGGCGAAAAGGGTTTGACACTCAGGTTCGTTCATAAGTCTCTCGGCGATAACTAATTCCACTGACGAGCTTCTAGCGGTGGACAGAAAGCACGCGTAAGCCTGGCGCGCGCTGTGTACTCTTCAGCGCATGTCGTCGTTCTGGATGAAGTGCGCCCCGATCCATTATGCTTCCTCTTGTCAGTCTCCGATGTATTCTTCAGGTGCTTGCGGCGCTCGACGTACACACCGCTAAATGGATTGTCGACAAGTGCCTCAAGGGCGACCTTATCGCAGGACGAACGGTTATACTAGTCGTAAGGGATTTCAATGACCCCCATGAACTGCTGCTCACTATGCCCAGACGCATAACATCGCTTTAACAGCGTCCGCTGCCGCTCACGCCATCTCGCTTGGGAATGGTCGTGTTCTAGCTCACGGCTCTGTCTCCGCCGTTTTGGACAACGACTCGACCCTTACAGACAAGATCAAGGAGGTCAAGGAGGAGATGCAAAAGACGAAGGAGGATCTCCAAGAAGACACAGCTGCAGAGAAGGTTCTCGAAAAGAAGGTCGATGGCAAACTCGTTCTCGCTGAAGAGCTGGCCGAAGGGACTATCACCTGGGCGGCTCGTAAGTGTTTTGCGCGCTAGCCTATCCTACGTCGACTCACTATTGCTACAGTCAAGCTCTTCTTCGACGGGTTAGGCGGTTCGGTCTTCTGGACTTTGTTCATCGGCGGATACACCATCAACGCAGTACTTCAATCGGTGACGGTTTGGTTCCTCGGGTACTGGTCAGAGCAGTACGACCTCCACCCGGCCTCTGAAGTCAGCGCGCCGTTGTGAGTTTGTTAGTCACTTCACGTATTTCGACAGCTTATACTGCTCAGCTATCTCTCCGGTTACGCGCTCATCATCTTGATTACGGTGATCGTATACGCGGCAACCAACGTCCTTTGGATTGTTAGCTTCCTCAATAGCTGCCAAGCGATCCACGTCCGTCTCGTGTCAGCTGTTCTGGGTACTACTCTCCGCGTACTTGATTATACGCCCATCTCCAGGGTGATCACCCGTTGCACGCAAGACATCAGCCAGCGTGAGCCCGTGTCCACCTCTTGCTGCGAGTTGTTGCTGATGTCGGGGGCTTCACAGTGGATGGTCCTTTCCCTCAGGCATTTGTCTGGTTCGTCGAGATGACCACGGTCATGTTGGTCAAGCTCGCATCTGTCGTGATCTTCACTCCCCCCTTCCTGGTACCAGGCCTTGTGACCGTCTTGCTCGGTGGATGGGTGGGCAGAGTCTACGTCGGAGCCCAAATGTCGATCAAGCGGGAGATGTCAAGCAGCAAAGCACCCGTTATGGGCCACTTCGGAGCTGCAGTTGCCGGCTTGAGTGAGTTATCGTACCTCCTGGCTCGGGATATCTCACACAAGTCAAATCAGCCTCCATACGCGCATACGGAGCGCAGACTGCATTCAAGACTGAGTCTTACAAGCGTATCAACAGATACACTAGGACCGCCACTGCGTACTTCGACATGGACCGCTGGATTCACATCCGCATGGATTTCCTTGCCGGTATCTTTGTAGCTTCACTCGGGTTGTACATAGTTTATGGCCCGGGGCGTACCGGCATCTTGGCCTCGGACGTCGGATTCTCACTCTCCATGGCAGGCGAGCACTTACTATCACTCGCAAGTGGACACGTAGACTGATATTAATTGCAGTCAGTTTCGCGAGTTCCATCCTCTATTGGATACGCGTGATGAATATGGTTGAGATATCGGGTGCGCAACCTTCATTCATTACATTGCTCCGAGCTTCTGACGATCCTTGGCGCATATAGGCAATAGGCAAGTAATCAATCTTACTCATAGACCGATAGCTTTGCTGATAGTACTGGATTAGTCTTGAGCGTATCCATGCATACACGGTTCTCGAACAAGAGCCAAAGGCGGCGGAGGAGGGAGAACCTCCTGCGTATTGGCCGTCCTCCGGCGAACTTCGTGTTGAGAACCTCTCGGCCAGGTATTCTAAGGTCATTCGCAATTGGCATACCTACATGAGAGAGAAACTCTGACATTATTTCGACAGGACTCGCCGGAGATTCTACACAACCTCAGTTTCACCGTCAAATCCGGTGAACGTATCGGTATTGTGGGCAGGACCGGCAGTGGCAAGGTACGTGAAGTGCCGCCCTGCCGCAAGAGATCTCCCACCTAACCGCAAATGCAGAGCTCGTTGACGCTATCGCTCCTGCGCGCTATTATAACAGAAGGCGATGTGTACTTGGACGGCCGCCTGACGAGCAAGATGAATTTGAACGCTCTGCGCTCAAGCATCACAATCATCCCGCAAGTGGTAAGCAGTGATTTCATGCAGTTCTCGTTACATGTGCCCTGAGCTCTACATATTCTAGCCGGAATTGTTGAGCGGCACCATTCGCGACAACCTCGATCCATTTGGCCAATCCGATGACGCGATGCTAAACAGCGCGCTACGTTCGGCGGGGTTGGGATCGCTGCAGAATGATGATGCTGACGAAGACGGCCGTATCACTCTCGAGACTGAGGTCGCAAGTGGAGGAGGTAATCTGAGTGTCGGTCAACGCCAGATCATAGCACTTGCTCGGGCTTTGGTGCGGGGTAGCAAGCTGCTGATTCTTGACGAAGGTTCGTGAGCGATGGTCTTGATACGTCTGCGATTGATGATAACCACTCATGTAGCCACGTCTGCCATCGACTACCGTACCGACACCGCCATTCAAAAGTCCCTACGCAGCGAACTACCCAAGGATGCCACCGTCTTAACTATTGCTCATCGTCTGCAAACCATCATGGATGCCGACAGAATCGTGAGTCTTGAAGCTTGACGATACCTCGGCCGAACTGAACCTCATATCTGGCGCGCGCATAGCTTGTGCTAGATTCGGGACGTATAGCGGAGTTCGACACGCCCGAGCGTCTGCTTGAGCAAGATGGCATCCTGCGGGCTATGGTGGACGAAAGCGATGACAAGGATACTCTGCGAAGTATGGTGAAGAAGATGATCGGGTTATAGAGTAGTCTGTATGATTGGAAAATCTAGTATACAATTCGGGCATGGCGCCTATCGGCTAATGAACAAGACCATCTACTGGAACGAATACGCGTACGGGGTTAATCTCCCAGAAAGCTTCGGTGAACGCATATGGGTTGTTGCCGACGTCTAAAGATAGCATGAGCATGCGGGAACGCCTGATAAGATGTACACTGACGGTCGTCGCATGTACTCGTACCGCACTCCATGCGGGGCCAGTCCAGTCGCTCTACATCATGACAAGGTCAAGTCCAAGACATAACGAAGGCACACTCACGCAAAGTGTTATGTCGAACACCATCCTATGCGCGTCGAAATGGTTGCTGTATGGGCAGTTATCGTTCAGAGGGAAAGTCGCCGTCGGCGTACCCTAAGATACGCTAGGTACAGCAACCTCGCCTCCATACTTGATCTCCACAGGATGTCAGATAACGAGGCGACGAGCTGGCCGTAGCATCCGCAATATACGGAACGAAGCTATTGGACGCCGAGCTGGCGGGCAGTTTAGCCTCGGCAACACCGTGTGTCAGTGAGCCGGCAGGTGACTCGGTGGTGGCGGTCGAACAGGTAGTGTTGGACTGCGAATTGGCCGACAGCGGCGCAGGTTCGGTCGCATGATCTGCTTGCGCAGAGCCTCGTAGTAGGACGCTTTCGAAGAGATGCGGATCGAGTCTCGACCTCTCGCACTATCCGGTATGATGAACGTATCATCGGCGCGCATCATATGCTTCGTTAACGTAGCTATATTACTTTATTAGGCCTGGTGTTGGGTATCAAGTATAAGATTACGCACCGAACGATAGATTGTTTTGTTTGGCCGCGCTCTGGTCTACGTAGTTGGTCCTCCCATGCGTCGGATCATCGAACGTCTCCCACTGCTATCTCGCAAAAAAAAATCGTCGTCTACGTGTTCATTTTGATTTGAAAGGATCGTCGAGGGGCCGGCACCAGAGAATATAAAGCCCGCAGTAGAAGGGATAAAACAACCGTGCGCATAATCGGCCCAAAATGTAGTATAGGGCCAATCACCACTCCGGCGTCTCAAGTCTTGAGCACCACCGCAAACTGCATACAGTACGCCTTGAATGACATCGCGAACGTATGTTGAAGAGAGAAGCGCTATCGAGCGGGCTGCTAGAACGTGGACGTCGAAGAGAACTCGCGTGAGCGCGTGTTGTATCTTGCGACGCCGCGACTTGCTTTCAACCACCAGCTCAATGGCCCAATCAACACCACTACATGTTTTGGCCGTCGCAGCATTGCGCTATTACAGGCTGCACCAGAAACTCATCGGCTTCGAGCGCATCATGGATCTCTACAATGCTTACATTACATCGGACGCGCGACATCCTGGTCAACTCGACGAAGGGTTTTCTCTAAGCAATGTCCTCAGCGCTATGGACCTTCACTCTTCGATACTCGCTCAGAACGACCCCCATTTGCAATCCGACGCGACAAATCATCCCAGCTCAGACTTTTTATCTTCTGTGCAGGTCGCCATGATGTTATTGGACCGGTTCGAAGCTACCGAGGGAGAAGCAGAACCTCTAGACAGGTCCATCCACGCAGGGTACCAAGCGTTATCTCATGCTAGGAACGACGAAGAACATCTCGCCTGCTTTGACGTACTCATAGCAGCGTTTTGGACTAGCTATATGCTACGCGGTAACTCGGAATTGCCACGCAACCTCTCTACGCTCATCGACCTCTGCCGCCGAGCGTGCAAACTTGAAAACATCCTTCCTACACAAAAGTGCTTAATGATAGAGAATCTTGCCCTCGTCCTGCACACAAGCTCTGACGACCCCGACCCATCTGACCCTGAGCAGTCTCCGCTGGGAGGAGCGGTAGAGCTTTACAGGGAGGCCCTGCGTCTCCATGAGGGGAACGATCTTCACCGGGCCGAACTGCTGTTCTCGCTAGTCATCGTGCAATATAAAGCATCTGCTGTCGAAGACGATGAAGTTGATCTTGACGAACTTCTTGAGCTCATGCATAGAGCGCGCGACCTTGGTCTTTCCAATGGCTTGTTCCTCGATTCATATGCCATGTTGTTGGAAGAGCGCTACTCGCAGTGCCATAGGCCCGAAGACTTGACCCAAGCAATCGCGATCCGCCGCCAGATACGCGCTGTTTATCCAGCCGGTCATCCCGGACACTTTGGCGCACTGTCATCTCTGGCCAGTGACATATGGCGACGCTACCGTCTCGAGGATCATCACCAAGATCTCGAGGAATGTCTCGAGTTACGACGACATTGT
The DNA here is from genome assembly GCA_001632445.1 of Peniophora sp. CONT. NCBI lineage: Eukaryota > Fungi > Basidiomycota > Agaricomycetes > Russulales > Peniophoraceae > Peniophora > Peniophora sp. CONT. Next base: position 38,898 of record KV424671.1, on the reverse strand, counting down.
CTGCAGGTCTGCCATCCCTACGATATACCTAATGCAGTCGAGGCTATGGCCAATCTGGTGAACGTAAAGACTTACATATTACAACATCTCAATCCGGAGGTGTGGGAGGCAGCTGTAGACGCTCTTCGGCATGAACAGTTCGAGGCATCCGAAAGCCTGGATGATGATCCAGCACTTGTGTGTGCTATACTTGCAGATCTCGGCCAGAAGAGTTTGCGAGAGGAACCTGCTTTGGCCTATCACTGCTTTGCACGCGCCTCGTCCTCCTCGGGTTATAACTTCGACTTTCGCTATCGTGCCGCTTTTCAGAAAGCCGAAGCTGCGCTCGCTTTGGGTAGTTTGCCCGAGGCCATAGACGCCTTTCGCGCATCCCTTGAGCTTCTTGCGCAATTACTCGAAACACAAGCTACCATAGAGCTACGTCAATGGACTCTTGCTCTACCAATTGCTCGCCAGTTGACCTATCGCCCATTCTCCGTTGCGTTAGAAGCAAGAGACTTGGAAGCTGCCGTGGAGTTTCTAGAGCACGGTCGAGGCCTCCTTTGGACAAAGATGCGGGGATATCGTGAGAGCGTCATCGGTCTTGAAACGATGCATCCCGAAGTGGCACAGGATTTGCAGGATGTTCAACGTCGTCTCGAGAGCTTGATGGCTGACTCTGCATCATCACGCGCACTCCAAAAATCCCCACCCTTAGGCCCAGGCTATCTCTCTACGAGAGTCATGGATGTTTTCAAGGCTAGCTTGGCCGAAGAGCATGCCGCCCTTGCTCATCGATACGATAGAGTCGTGCAGACCATTCAGGCATTACCCGAGTTCGAGCGCGCCTTTAGGCCAAAGACTTTCCATTGGTTCCGCGAAGCAGCAGCTGAAGGGCCTGTCATAATCCTGAACGTCTCCCAAGATGTCTCCGACTTTGTGATCGTCGACCGTTTCCGCCCTCCCATCGCCTTCGCGCTGTCTCCCAAGCTGACAGGAGCCCTGCCAAAGCTTGGTGAACACTTAAAGATAGCCAATCGAGGCGCACGAGCAGTGTCGCAGTATCATTCAGCGGACCATATACATACTGTTTTGCGAACTTTATGGAAGTTCATCTGTCAGCCGGTGGCAGCAGTACTTGAGGGCTTGGGTTTCAAAAGGGGATCGCGGATCTGGCTCTGCCCAACGGGCAAGCTATCTTCCTTCCCGTTACACGCCGCGGGCCCGTATTCTACGACTGACGAAGCTACCGAGCAAGTCTTCGGTGACATGTTTACCATATCCTATACTTACACGCTCTCTGCTCTGATCGAAAACCGGCGCGAACGTGCAAAGGCCCCTGACCCTCCTTCTGGCCAGCCAACTGGTCTTGAAATGCTAGCCATTGGTCAATCGTCACAGCTCAGCATGGTGCGTTCGACCAATGCTCTCACATGCTTTGAATCAAGTCTTACTGTGTGTTATGCAGGTAAAGGACGAACTGCGCGTCATAGACGAGGTATTCAGAGATCAGGCAATGATCTTGGATAACGAGCAAGCCAAACCCGCCACAGTCGTCCAGAACCTGCTTCACACGAAGATCGTCCACTTCTCCACTCACGGTGCCTTGAGAATCACGGCGCCCTTCGCGTCGCACTTCGTCTTGCACAACCATGAGCGACTCGATTTACTGCAAATCATGAAAGCCCGTCCTCAGCGTGCCGAACTAGCCTTTCTCGCTGCCTGTCATGCCGCGGCGGGTACTCACCGCTCGCCAGACGAGGCGCTCAGCCTTGCCAGCGCACTTCTCTTCTGCGGATTTCGCTCAGCAATTGGGACACTATGGACGATGGCAGACCAGGATGGCCCCACCTTGGCGCGCCTCTTCTACAGTAGACTTGCTTCACATCGCGACGCGGAAAGGGGAGTAGATTGTTCTCGTTCGGCTGAAGCACTAAGTGAGGCGGTAAGGGAGATGCGCAGGCAGGGTGTGCCCCTAGAGCGATGGAGTACGTTTGTTCATGTCGGAGCGTGACGGAGACAAATATGTACATTCGAATGAGATCGTTAGCAATACTTTATGTATAGAACTTAGCGAGGCTTGCTCTGCCCACTGCTGATCAGACCCGTGCTAAATCCGGCTTCTCGGGCCGTCGCCCTGCTCGTAAGAGAACCATCCGCGCGCGCCACGCGAGGCTGCTTCGCGTTAACCGTCATCTTTGGCTGAAGCCGATAACTGTTCCTTTCCCAGTTTCTGAATAAACTCGAGCTCTTTGAAGAAGTACCCAATCTTCCCATTGGCCTCAGCGATCACTGTCCGACAGTGTTGGTTGCGGATTGGCGATTGCGCTTCGCCACATCTTTTGCTCGCATCGACTGTAGCCCAGCGCACAGCGGTCCGCGAGCGTATATCGAGTTTTGGACCTATTGAGATACCCCAGGATTAAGACGAGGACTGTATGCCATGTCGACGTCTCATGTTACCCCGCGCATGCGCGAATTATTGGACAATCCCGGATTCTTGAAAGACAAGCAAGGCGGAAGTGAACTCAGGAAGTTATATCAAACTCGTGAGTGGACTCGACTGTTGGTATTGTTACATTGTACTCACTAACTCTCCTGTTTGAAAGAGTCTTTGTATGCATTCGACCCTCACAAGCTCGATGGATTTGCGAGAGACTGCTTCAGTGGCGACGTGGATTCTGTCCGAACGGTCAGTATCAACACGCCTTCGAAGCATCTCATCGCACGACTCACTTCCGTTCTCTTGTCTGTAGGCTCTCGAGAATAAGACCGCGCCTGACTTGAACAGTACGACGACGGACTTCGAATATGGCTTTGCGACTCTGGTCGTCGCTGGGGCTCAGCGTCTTCAAAAGACGCATCCGAGCCAAGAAGACCTACCCCACATTTAAACTCTGGAGATCCTCCTCGCCAACGGCTGTCCGCCCGACGTACCTGATATATGCCGGTACACTGCTCTCTCGCACGCTTGCATGGTCCCTTGCGCCAAAGCTCCCGCACTCGTGCGCACCCTGCTCATTGGCGGTGCAAACCCCGACCACCAGGATGTCTGGGGTGTGGTACCGCTATCAATGGCCGCAATGGCAATGATGGTCGAGGCCGTCGATGCGCTTATGGAGGTGGGTGCAGACCCTACCATCAGAGACGCTGATAGTATGACCCCGAGGGAGCTTTATACGGGGCCCGCCGTGTCTGCTGTGATCAACAAGTGGCTCCGACGACGTACTGGCGAATCTGCACCGCTGGAAGACGGAAGAGCCTGCGCTGCGTGCAAGAAGACAGGAGATGACGGTGTGATCACCAGACAATGCTCCGCTTGTCATACCGTCTACTACTGCTCGAGGAACTGTCAGCGTACGCGATCTTATCATATTGATGTGATGAGCTTGACTGACCAACCTCTCTAGGTGGGCACCTGAAGGAGCATAAGCCGCACTGCAAGCCGTTCTCGATGGACAATACCGTCATCCTTCGGCCGAACTATGACTCGGGGAACACGTCGCACGTTCCGCTTGCAAGCTTCAACCCTGTTCTCAGCCAGCTCGGAGTCTACATGCCGGAGCTGCGACCTTCAGCTCATCGGGCTCGTTACGCGCATCCGCCCAAGACCTTTCCTAAAGACTACGTGATCAAAGTTCAAGTGGGTCTTCCATTGAGTAACGATCTTTCAGGCTTGCTGACCGCACCTTGAATAGCTACCGGTAACGGCAGGCCAGCCAACGCTCCCGATGCTGGTATACTCGAAGAGCCGGAACTTCGAGTGTCGCATACGTAGGGAAGATGCGCCAGCAGCGTATGACCGCGTTGCGCAGATCGTCCGGAAAAAGGGCTTCCAAGGTGCCAAGGCGTACTTTGTCGCGCAGCTCAAGAGCGAGAATGAGCTTATCGTGAAGGTGTCTGAGGTTTTGGCCGACCAACCTTTCTAGCCATTCAGCTTTTTATCCCACCGTATCGGACTTAGTAGACATCGCAGCTATATATGACTTGCTGGTATTGCAGTGCGTCCAAAACTGTGCAAGGGTCATAGGAGGTAGCGCCGTAGCGGTTCACGTTGTGGCGCCGGCATTTGCCGAAATGGAAGCTGTCTCAGTCTCAGCGCCCTGCGCGTCGTTTTGTCTCTTTCTCTTGACCACCACCTGCGTGCGGCCAACTTGTATAGTCTTTGTCGCATTCTCATTTGTCGTAAAAATGGCTGCGTCAACTCCTGCAGGCTCTATGGTGACTCCTCGTATGCGCACATTGATCAAGAAGGCGGGCTCTGGTTTTCTCACGGACGAGGCGGGGGGCAAAGAGTTGCGGGTTCTTTACCAACGAAGTGCGTGCATCTCTGCGTATAAGTCTCACCTTCAAGCTCAAACTCTTTTCTGTAGACTCTTCCAAACTCTACGCCCAAAAGGCGGCCTTTGGTGACTTTGCTCATGCGTGCTATTGCGGCGACGAGGAGTACGTGACATCAGTGAGTCTCCAGCCGCAAGGACCTACGCATCTTCCTCTTGACCTAACGACAAGCCAGGCTATTTTGACTGGTCGGGCTCCGCCTTTAGACACGACCGTCTCGGAGTACGAGCTCGGACTTGCTACGCTGATCGTCTTTGGGGCTCACAATCTTAGACCACTGGGCCGCGCGGAAACTGAAAAGGAAAAGACGCGTCACCTTCGCGTACTGAAGTTTCTTTTGGCCAACGGCTTGCCTCCCGACGTTCCTGACATTGTTCGTGGTACGGCACTGGGCTATGCTGTCATGAAAGTCGACGACAAGATGCCTGCACTTATCCATGCTCTTATAGCCGGCGGCGCGAATGTTAATAACCAGTGCATCTATGGCAGCACACCCCTTTCTGACGCTATGCTGGTTGGGCAAGCTCACATAGTTGATATCCTCATGGAGGCAGGTGCTCGGCTGGATCTACCTGATGCGAACGGTACCACTTGCATGGATACATACGTCAACTACGGCCCTCAGGTCACGGCTGTTGTCGGAAAATGGCTGCGCCGTCGTGCAGGTGCTGGTCAAACTCTACTTGAGAACGCGTGCTCGAATTGCGGAAAACTTGGCGATGAGAAAGCTGAGCTCATGAGATGCTCATCTTGCCGCGCGGTATTGTACTGCTCCACTGCATGCCAACGTATGTACCCTTTTCATTCATGGGGATGAAGTTGTCTTACCGATGGCAGGCGCTCAATGGCAAAGCCACAAAAAGACGTGCAAGGCCCTTTCCAGCGGAGAGGACGCAGTAACTCTGAAACCATTCTATCAAGAGTCTTCAGACTTCGGACTTCAGCCCGCTGCGGCCGCATACCGGGAAAGTGTCCTCGGTATGCATGAAGTTATTCCACACTCGCACTTGCCCACTGCGCATCAGCCAAAGAAGTTCCCGAAGAGCCTGCTTGTCAAGATACAGGTCAGACTTCGCCTACAGAGAGCCATCGTTTTCTGGATTAAATCTCCTACAGGTCCCATATTCAGGCTCTCCAACGAACGCGGCTGTACCTGGTGGTAATTTCATGGTCTACTCGAAGGGGCGTGACTTCGTGGCGCAAATTCGCAGAGAAGACGCGCCTGCGGGTTACGACCAGATGTTCGAGGTCATCAGTACCAAAGGACCTGGAGGAGCTAAGGGATACTTTCTAGCAGAACTCAAGAGTGCGACGGAGCTTGTAGTGAAGACCCAAATCCTCGCCGAGCAGCCGTTCTAGTCAAGTATGTACGACGGCACGGCCAGCAATCGAGAATGACTTTTCTTGTACCCATCGTGTAATAACATCGGTTGAACCAAATTGTCGCATATGAGTTGCTTCTATGCGTTTACTGTAGCCTGTTGCGAGCAGAAGCAAACATGAAAGCGTCGTCAACGAAGCAAGCCAGTTCCATCATGGCTCGCCACAACGACGTCCACGCAGCTGTGCGACCGTCGAGGTTGCTTTCGAACGTCCATGTTAATCGGGCCCGCCGTGCATTGTATCTGCAGCTGCGAAGACTTGAACATATCGACCGCGAAACCCGCTCGCTCTATGATGAACAGAGTTGTTCCGGATTTGACGGTGGCCATCACATCTGGGCGCGAACTGGCCGCGGTCAGCGCGTCCGACATCAAAGCCTAGGAACTTCTGTTGCGCGGGTGTACCGTATATCTATTGCCACCTCTCGCCCGGTTCACACACGCTCTTGGACTTCCTGAACCGTCATGGGCGTTGGACAGTCTAAACACCAGTACATCTCCGACTTGAAGGCCTTCGCCGCGGAAGACAAGCCCGAGTCGTGGAAGCAGTATGACTACGTGATCGTGGGCGGAGGTGCGCGACTTGTCCTGCGCGGCGTTACACGGGCTGACTGTGTGGCGCAGGTACTGCTGGTTGTGTCCTCGCGTCGCGCTTGTCCGAGGACGAGAATGCTAGTGTGCTGCTCATTGAGGCAGGCGGAGAGTGAGTACATATCTTCAACAAGTTCAACCATGTCGCGCGCGTCAACCCGCGCGGCGCGTCTATTCCACACTGCAGGCCTCTTGGCCAGCGAACAGGCGTTCGCTATACCCTGTCCCTACTGCGATACCATCTCGGACGCCCCGGCTTTGGCTCTTGACCTCTGCACATTGTACTAACCATCTGTCACACTCAGCTATAAGAAAGAACTACTCAGCACCATCCCATTCGGCTGGCCAAAGCTCCCGCGCACACCCGTTGACTGGAATTTTCGATCGGTGTGAGTGGTCTGTCAGAACGCAAAAGGCGGATACCTGACTGCTTATCCAGCGAGCAGCCGCGGAACAAGAATCGTAGATACCCAGTCCCCCGCGGTCGTGTTCTAGGCGGAACTGGGTAAGTGGGAACTTGACCCGAACCTGTACGGATAGTATGGCTGACTTTTGTTTCAAAGGCAAATGAATGCGTTGATCTACCAGCCCGGAACTTCTGAAGGTACGCAGTATTGACCACCTATCTATGACTCTGACTGGACGGCGAACTAGACTGGGACGAGTGGGAGCGCATGGGCGCTGTTGGTTTCGGCTACAAGGATATTCTACCGTGCGTACTCTCGGCTCCGAGGGCTTCGTACCACATACTCATGCTTAGTACCCAACTGTCAGATACCTCCGCAAAGTGGAGGCCTTCACTCCTTCAGAGAAGTATCCCGAGATGAAGCCCGAGGATCACAGTACCAGCGGCTTGTGGAAGACGTCTATGGCGAAGCATGTTGCGGTAAGCTATGACATGTATCTAACGAACGTGTTACTCACTTGGGGCTAGCCCCTTCATCTCAAGCTCATGGAGGGCTGCAATGAGTTGGGCATCAAGAGCAATCCGTACGTTCACCTTCATCATGCAGACCTTCACTATCCGATTGATGTGTTTCTGTAGCGACTTCAACGGTCCAAATGGCAACATGGGTACCGGCACATTCACGACCTTCATCAACCCTACGAACCAGAGCCGTGAGCATAATACATATCTCCTCCTTCTGCGACGCCGGCTGATGTTGTGGAAACCTCCAGGCCACTCTACTGCCGAGGCGTACCTATCGCCCGAAGTCCTCAAGCGTCCTAACCTGACTGTCGTCCTCAAGACGACGACCGAGAAGATCCTGTTCGACACTTCAAACGCAGACGAGCCCAAGGCAATCGGTGTCCAAATCAGCCAAGGGCCCAACGCACCGAAATACCGCGTAGGAGCCAAGCGCGAAGTGATCGTCTGCGCCGGCGCCATCTCGACACCGCATATCCTTCTCGCATCAGGTCTTGGTCCCAAGGAAGAGTTGAAGAAGGTCGGCGTTCCCGTCGTGAAGGACCTTTCTCAAGTTGGCAAGAACTTTGTCGATGTGAGCATGGACTCTGCCTCATGTTTCGGAGATGCAGTTGTTGATTGGTGCTACTAGCACATGGCGGGCGGTCCGGTGTTTGTGCGCACCAAGCCTCAATGGACGTTGGACTACCTCAATAACCCAGTCTCCGGTCTCGTCGCGCTCGGCAAGTGGCTGGTCTCCGGATCGGGACCCATGACATCTATGGTCGCGCCTGGCGCCGCATTCGTGCGCACAGACGATACGAAGTATGCTATGACCCGCCTCATCAGGCATACTATTCTCACCCCGACTTTCACAGTGTGAAGTTCGACCCTACCCCCGGCGGATATCAGATCAAGGATACGACCGCAGGACCAAACAGTCCTGACATCGAGCTTCTCTGGTTCCCTTTGATTACCGGTGACTTATCGGGCGACCCTCCGAAGGGCAACGGCTTCACGGTCGGCGCTATTGTGCTTAAGCAAGAAGGCAGCGGCTCCATCACTCTCAAAACCCCGAGTGTATATGACGAGCCCAACATCGACCACAAGTATGTTGTGCCTGTTGCGGAACTCATGGATAGATCGACTGACTATCTGTCCAGTACATTCTCGACAGAGAACGATTGGCACGTCGCTGCGCGTGGTCTCCGCCTTTGCCTACGTCTCGCACGCACAAAAGCGCTCGAGGGCATCGCCATCCCGAAGGAGCACTCAAAAGACTACGACGACTTCTATTGGCCAGGCGACGCAGACCCTGACCAACTCACGGACGACGAACTGCGATCGTACATGGAAGGCCACTCACTACCGATCTTCCACCCCACATCCACAGCGCGTATCGCGCCGAGCGCTGAAACGGGTGTCGTGGACGCTCGTCTGCGCGTGTTCGGCGTGAAGGGGTTGCGTGTATGCGACGCGAGTGTGTTGCCGAGGAATGTGAGCGGGCATCCTGCTGTACCCGTCGTAGCTATTGCGGAAAAGACTGCGGATATATTGAAGGAGGATGCACGGGCGTAAGACTGTACATGTATATCTTCTGGGGAATTCCGTTGTATCTTATACCCTTGATGCCTCGCCGCATCGTGCTATGCTTTGCTTTCTCTGGGAAATGCAATGTTCACTTCGCTATACCGGTTATCAGCGTTCCGGATGAAACATCTAGGGCGCGTCAGGCGCGAGTCAGGGAAGTTCGTTAGCGCGAAGATGTTGAGAAGAAGGAGCATCTCGTGTGATAGAGCTTCTCGACTTCGGAGAGACCAACATGGTCTGCAGAGATGTATCGGACATTGCGGTATCCAGTACGGACATGATAGCAATATAATATGACGTGACCGAGGCAGCGAGGGTCCACGGAGGTGCTGAAAAAGGATCAAGCTCGCAAATCAGGAAATTAGGCGAAGTGAGCACACGTGGCGGACGCGCGCGGGGTTAGCCGAGGGTTCGGACAGTTGCACGCTGGAGGAAGCGCGTCGAACGAGAACCGGGCTTGCTCCCTTCCGCCAACTCCCTCCTCCATTCTCGTCGCTCTTTAACCCCTCTCCATCATGGGTGCAAATCTTTCCAAAGCTCTCGGTGCGGTTGCATAATGTTGGCGGAAGTGTTATGTTCGCTAATGTCAGCGATACAGGCCGGATGTTCGGCAACAAGGAGATGCGTCTGCTCATGCTGGGTCTCGATGCGGCCGGCAAGACGAGTGCGTGATCTTCTTTTATCCTAGGATCGTAACACTGAACTTCATGGTAGCCATTCTATACAAGCTCAAATTGAACCAGTCCGTTACGACTATCCCAACAGGTGCGCCTTTACTTGTTCGGATGTTTCCTTTCTCAGCCTAACCACCGCGCAGTCGGGTTCAACGTCGAGACTGTAACCTACAAGAACGTCAAGTTCAATGTGTGGGATGTTGGCGGGCAGGACAAGATTCGGCCTTTGTGGAGGCACTACTACACCGGCACCCAGGGTCTCGTCTTCGTCGTCGACTCGCAGGACCGCGAGCGCGTGGACGAGGCAAAGCAGGAGCTGCATCGTATCCTGTCTGACCGCGAGATGAAGGAGTGTCTGTTGCTCGTGTTTGCGAACAAGCAGGACTTGCCAGGAGGTGTGTGGTGCCGTCTACTCAACGCCGCCAGCAGGTTTTAATATCCGTTATCAGCAATGTCACCCGCAGAAGTCACGGAGAAGCTGGGTTTGCACCGTATGCGTGATCGCTCGTGGTATGTGCACCCAAGGTACGTTCGTTCACTTACTCCTGCGCTCCCTTTCTGAACCTCTTTTCAGTTGTGCGACAACGGGTGAGGGTCTGTTCGAGGGTCTCCAGTGGCTCTCTCAGAACGTCAAGAAGCGCCAGCAATGAGCGTTTCTTGTTGTTTTCCACTTCTCGGTCCTTTTGGCTACCCTGTGTCGATATACCCTTGCCTTTGGCTTACGGCCCGTAACGACGACCTCTCCCATGACACGCGTCCACCCGCGCGCACCTACCTATCCCCCTCCACTCCATCTGACTGTCGGTCCCCCACATGCTGTTCAGATACAGGATTTGCTATCTCGTTCCCATTGAGTCTCGTTTTCTCCGTCTCTCTTCATCTCGACTGCGTATGGACGTCCGAACAATACATTCTTTGTCTCGCGTAATAGGCGGTACCGGTTACATCCCCATATCCAGTTCGTGCGTCCTAGCCTTGCTGTGAGCCAGGTCTCTCGTGCGTTGATAACGGCCAAGTCCTCGATTAGCGCCTGGCATCGAGCGCCATCAAGTTCGAAATCAAAGAGGTCGTCCAGGGCTTTGGCGCTCAGAAACTGTCAAGATACATAGCGAACGTGCTCCTTCGTAGAGTTCTGGAGTACGACTCCCCCAGCAGCTCATGAGTTCGGTCAACCACGTAGATGATCATGAGGACGCTTACTACTGGCTCGTATGATTGCGCATGTACAGTTGCACCGGGCGTACAGGATATTCTGTCTCGCAACGACTTCCCCGTGCCAGAACTATCCCAGGATGAGCGAGGTACCGCAGGTTGACTGGCCACATGCGGGGCCATTCCTTCTTATACGCACTGCTAGGGGAAAACGCAACCTTCGCTAATACAGATGATGTGAAGTCGTAGATATAGAATACAAGGCGACAAAGCAAAGTAGTACAACCGATCTAACAAACATACAGATTATCCTTGCATCGAGTCGATAATCCCGAGAGACGATGGGGTCGTCTCTTCCGACGAGGGCTTCTCGGCAGAGTCGCTGATTTGCTTCAGGAAATTATCCCATTCTCCGTCCCTGTGAACTCACCATAAGTTAACCTTAGACACCCAAAGCATCAAGTCGACTCACCCGTAACCAGTAGGCATAGAAGCCCAAGTATCCAACGCATTCCCCCCTCGCCCTCCCAAATCATAACCTAGCAAAGACAGCGTTGCATCGTTTGCAGGTACAGACGGCGCCATCGCGAATGCACCCAAACCAAGTGGCCCAAACGTATCCTCAAACGACGCGTTCCCATCTTGCCCAAAGGTGAAAGCGGGCGCACCAGCCATACCATCTGCACTCAAGTTGCCACCCTCGAGAGACGAAGACGACGCTTGGAAAGCGCGAAGTGGATCGTCGGGCGCCATACGACCTAAATCGCCCGAGAGTAAAGGCAGCGTTGAGCCGTTCTGCAGCGGGTCACCGCTGAAGCTAGTGTGGCTTTGACTCGACGTAGCGTGCGAAGATTGTGATAACGCTGGACTTGAACTCGAGAGCGCGGCCTGAACACGACTGGAGCCGGCAATAGGACGATCAGGGTGTGTTTGCATCACAACCTGAGCTTGATCTAGGACGCGCTCGACCATTGCGCTTGCGGGCGTCTCGCCGATGGAATCGTATATCGTCTCGCGTGGGCGCTTGAAGCGACGTGGTATCTCCTCGGGCGGCATGGGCAGACCTGTCAAAGACATGAGGGTCCTGAGAACGTCTCTGATCAACGTGTAAGCGCTGAGTCTGGGCGTAGACACGAGGAAGCGAACCTCAATCGACCAGCTGTGAAGTTCCGGGATTCAAGCACCATGAAGTACTTCAAGATATCGTGAATATTATCCATCTCCTTTGCTGGGTCAATAGCCAGCCCAGATCGCCTAACGCTCCAGATACCGAGCAAAATCGTGACAGCAGACGCCTGGCCGCAGAATACAAAGGTGGGATAGAACGGTGGCGCTGGTTGTCGCTCGAGTATGCAGTGCGTGATGTGCGCTACCGAACGCGCTGCATTGAGACATATGGCGAGAGACGGGAAGGCGATGGGTGAATCGGCTCGGTCGGACAGGAAAGGTCGGTGTACGAGGATTTGAAGGTTGTAGTAATAGGCATGGAGTTGTACGGATTGGCCGAAGAAGATTTCGTCTTCGCGTGTAGGATCCCAACGAACTTGAGATTGAAACGAATCAGCCCACCGCATGGGAACTATGTAAGAATGCTGCTCACGATGATCCGGGAGGGAATCCACCCATCCGTTCAACACAGAATCGAAATTCGATACCGTTCTTTGAGCCCATTCCGGGCCGTGGAAGCCATACATCGTCTTGGCTTTACTGCTGGCGTACTGCCTTAGTTAGTGGAAATATGCATGACTAGTGCTACGACGCTAACTCACGATGGTCCGTAGTATAAGACCGGCTATCTGTACGAGCTTGATCGCGCTGACAAAGTACGCTATCTGGGATGGTTTCCCAGGAGGCTGCACACGTTCAGATAGATACTCGTCGTCGACCGCCAAGGGTAAGTCGACGTCAATACTGCAAGCGTTCAGACTCAACGATGACCAGGACGACCATTAAGAAGACCTACTCCTCCTCCAGAAGTGTACATGGCCGACCCAGCGTAATGCCGACCAACCTGTCTTGCCAGATGAGCGCCCTGCAGACATGGTGAGTATTCCGGTTCGTGAAGGTTTCAGATAGGCAACATAACGCACCAGAAGCTGCGCTTGAAAAGCTCGTCCTCAATCCCCGGCGTATTGCTATAGACTTTCTGCTTGTGTGCGCCGATGTCTTGCGCAAGCCGTATACCAATGCCAACCAGGCTCCAAGCCGCAGACGTACGGGCACATCCGTTCAGATACTGACAAGCAAGCTGCGCGAAGTGAGTATCATGATGATTACATCGTCACATTAGAACTCACGCAGTATATCTGCATATCATGTAGGCGCGACGCAGACCTTTGTGACCTACGGTCCAGTCCAACTTGTGTATACCATTTCCACCCAGCCGACAGAAAGGTATTATCATCCGTCTCGGACTCCATCAAAACTCGTGGATCGTCCGAGAACCGGGCGCCATTCGCGCATACGAGCAGCACAACGCCACCGAAAGCCTCTTGATGAAAGTGCAAGCCTTTTCGGATGTCGTTCTCGAAGGTCGGTCGGTGTAGAATTGGCAGGTATGGGTTGAGGTGTACGAAGTATAGTTTGATTAGGTGTAGAAGCAAATCCGGCTCAGGGAAGTCGTAGGCACGCATCCTGACCTCGTATGCCTCGCGCTCCCACTGTGGCGCTTTCAATATCTAAGCAATGCATGTCTTAACCAAAGTGCGTACCGGACTTAAGGACCAGTATGTTGGGCGCTGTACGTGGGCCCAATTGACATGATGAGTTGTCTGCGTGCTTTGCTTGATTTGCAGTGCAGTCTTAACAAGGTATGGCCCGCCCGCTTTGCCAAAGAAGCTGCCGACATGCATACTTTTAAAATCTGTGGCGCGGCGGTGAGTTCATCGTGGGTCACAGCAGGCGCTGAGCACTAGACATACCTTTGTCCAGCTCCTGTAACTTGACTACGAGATCTTCGTCGTCATCCGAGGGCGGATGCATGGCCAAAATAGACGCTGGGTCGTCGGGCTGCGCCGTTGACCTTGATTTGAGAGGGCGCTTCCCGGCAGACGCGGATGGTGCTGACCCAGAGGCGAAGGGGCTGGCCTCATTCGCGGACGTGTCCCCCAGTGCACCCTCGACCATCCAGTTGTCCCTTGTGATATGGATACCGACCTCGTGCGAAAAGTCATCGTCGGGGTGAAGCTAGTCAAAGTTGAATGGAAGTCCCGACATGGTAAGGGAACCACATACCCGTTTAAGCAATAGTTCCATCTTGGACAGCTTGTACTCCAACGCTTCGACATAGCCCTTTGGCCCGCCGTCCTAGAATATATGGTTGGCACCAGTACAACATATCGTTATGGGGTACACACCTTGCCCAGGTCGACCACATACGAGCACTCCTTGTTCATGGAAACGCACGTCCCGCATTTGCCACCCGGTCCCTGTCCTCCATCGCCTGTGAGCTGTTGGCAACATTCCCGTGTTGACAGTATTTAGATTCTCACATCGAATCTTGCGCCGGCGGCAGAAATCGCAGGCCCGTGCTACGCGTCGCGTCCGCTTGGCAGAGCGCTTGCGTTGTGGGCCGTCTGGCTCCTCTTCCGAGGACGACATGTGCAGATGATGAATGTGCTCGTCGACGAGGATCTCCTCTCAAGAAGGCACGACGCGCCCAAAGGTGTATGGGATGATGGGCGTTTGTGATAAAGCAGGCTGTAGTCAGTCGGCTAAGTTGCCTCGGCATCGTTGTTCGGCAAAAGTTAGGGGCTCTGTCGGTTGGGACACATACGCGTCCACATTGTGGCACATGTTTGAGTTTGCGTTTTATAGGAACGATGCGTGGTATCCAAACAGTACATGACAACATCCAAATCATACAGAAAGCTCGTACACGAAGCGCTCTACAGAAGCCAGTCCACAAATTTGCCCCAGATCGTAGTCGGCGGGACATAGTTCTCCTTCCACCATTGCTCGTCCGCATCGATCTCCTCAAGCCCACTCGTAAGGTCCATCTCCTCTGGCTTTCGGACGGCTGACCGCTTGAAGATCTTCCAGAAGCCGTAGATACAAAGCGACAGGGCGACGCCAAAGTAAGCCGTGCTGGTACGCGCGTCAGACGTTTTGACAACGATGTAAGGACAGACGAGCACTCACAAGAAGCCCTGGATGTCAAAGTCCCCGTCGATCTTGATGAAGACGGCGAAACCGTTGGTAACGGTGAGTAGGACACACCAAACCAGGCCGAACCAAGCTGTGTATGGCATGAAGATGCCGCGGAAGGGCAGGTCAGCGCGGGACATTCCCTGAGCGCGCATGCCGCGGTCCCAGTAGATCCAAGCGAGACACATCCAGAAGAAGTTGATGAGCGCAGCGACGGAAGCGAGGTTTACGAACCATCCAAAGACGACGGCCGTTCCGCTGTTCACAGCTGCAGAAACGGTCAACAGACGTACGCGCAGACGGAGAGAGAGAGTACGCACTCATGTAGGACAGACAGCAAATGCCGAGGACGAACAACAGCGCCGTGAGCGGTACGCCGCGCTTCGTGGTATAGCCGAGCAGCTTGGGCGCCTGTCCTTGACGCGCGAGGGCGTGAATGGAGCGGACAGCAACGAAGACAAAGGAGTTGCCGCAGGAAGTGGCAGAGGTGATGATAACGGCGCTGAAGGCAAGGGTGAGTGGATGAAAGGCGATGTGGATGGATGGAGCTCACTTGATAATATCGGGCAACACTTTGACACCAAGATGTTGCATGCCGATGACGAACGGCGAGGCGCCAACGCCCGTGCCGTTAGCGATACCGTCGAGAAGGTCGGCGTCGTTAGAGGCGATGAGAATGCCCACGCAGAGGATGCCCAGGATGTAGAACGCCGCTAAACGCCAGAAGACGCGACGAACGGCCTTGGGGATGACTACTCGCGGGTTTTGCGCCTCGCCAGAGCACATAGCCACGAACTCGGGACCGCCAATAGAGAAGGCCGCGACATTGAATACACCCCAGAATCCGAGGAAGCGTCCGAGGTTGCCTTCGACCATACTATTCACGAAAAATCAGTTTTTTGGCGCAAAAAAGAGGGATTAAATTCTCACTATTCCTTCATGGGTCCAGGGTCCTTCCAGTACCGGAAACCAACACGATCGTGATGAGGATTGCCTCCTAGCATCGCAATAAAGGTGAAGACGATGAAGCCGAGCTAACCGGCATCTATCGGTTACTGGATGGGGCTAAGTTGGGTGGTGGATTACTCACAATGAGGATAACTTTGCCGGAAGCAAAGTAGAACTCGGCTTCTCCGTAGATCTGGTCAAAAAAGAGGATGGAAGAAGAAAATGGAAATGGAAAGAAGAAGAGAAGGAAGTGCATCAGTCAGTGTCCAAAAGAGAGAAGAGATTGCAAGGCAACTAACCTTCACAGCAAAGGCGTTCAGGCAGAAGAATATGACCAAACAGAAAGACACCCATATGGCTGCGTTGGTGTCGGGGAACCTATGCCATCGTCGTTAGTACGCAAATATGGCAGAGGAACAGATACACAACAGCTTACCAGTATTGCCATAGACCAGTTACTGCCGAGATATCCGCACAGGCAAACGCGATGCAAGCATAGGCGTAGTTCCATCCACAAGCGACGCCGGCCGCTGGGTCGATGAATCGGTGCGCCCAATGGATGAAGCTACCGTTCACGGGATACTTTGTGGCCATTTCTCCAGCCGCTTGAGCAACTGAAGGAAAGTTAGTACATATTCTGATACAAGAGACCCCACACGATAAGGAACAGTGGTCACTACGCGAGCCAATTGATCGCATAGCGTGCCGCCGCGAGAAGTTGCGCCAGCGTAGTTTGAACCAAACCAAAAGCATAACTCACCAGACCAGACGATTATACAAAAGATGCTGTAGGCGAGGAGACATGATAATGGTCCACCCATGACGAGCGCGCGACCAGAACCAACTAGAGGCTCATAAGCGGAAGAAGTCGGGCGCGAGTACAATACACGCACTAAACAGCCCCGTCCCAATGACACCGCCAATGGAGATGAGTTGGATGTGCTTTGATTGCAACCCGCGGTGCGTAGCCATCTACCGCAAGGCATTAGTTGAGAAAGCAAAGCTGCGACCATGCTGAACATGCCTTGCTAGTATCCTGGACCCCATCGGGACCAACAGGGAGGACGGCCACTGAGGCGTCCGCCTTCTCGGCGTTGGAGAACTTGCTCTCGACGTCCGACATGTTGCGACGATCGGAGGGGGAGAGACGGGACGGGAGGGCGTGAAAGCTCTAGAGCGAGTGTTCCGTACTCTAGCCTCTTAAAAGCTCGAACAGAGCACGAGATAGCGACCACGACTCCACAGAAAAGGCACAGTGATCGAAGAGGCACTCTCCTAGGCCAAGCAAAAGCGGAAGTGCAGAAGAGGACTCAAAACTTCGGACTTCTCGCTGCAGTGCCACACACAAACGCAAAACTTCCATGGTGACGATAGGGAATCAGAGATAGGGAGAACGTGTTAGCGCCGCGCAGGAGATAAGCCTTTCGGCTAGGATAGCCATGTACATATATAGAAGGTTGTTTCATTGGATTGGTATTGACCGTCGCAGTTGGAGAAGAGATATGATGCGACGCGCAGCTGAAGCCAGCAAGCGCAGGCACCGGTGATCGCGGACCGCGCGCTGATGGTTGTCTGAGATTGGTTCAACGCTCAGTCAACTCCGCGAAGCTTTTTGCTTCGGGCCACCATCGGCTTTCCCGCTACCTTTGTGGCGCACACCCTCGAGTACTTCGAGCGCTTTCGCAGGGATCATGCGGCGGCGTAGAAGCATAAGACATGTCACGGGCTCTTGTCACCCGAGCTCTACGGTCTACATAGCAAGCTCTAGCGTGCCATTTGGTCAATGGTTTGCAAATGTCAAGGTCGTCGCAAACCGCATGAGCGCCCTTTGCATCCTTTGAGCCCTTGACGTGCGTATATCCTAGGAACACCTCCATTTGTGGAACTCGAGCCGGTTGTCCGCGCCTTATCGTCTCCGTCTGTAATACCAAAGCGGCCCGCCCGACAACGACCCCGATCGATGCCTATCAGGCGGAGCCGCGGCAGCGCCTTATCGTACTTGTCCTCTGGGCGCCGTGTCCTTGAATGTGTCTCCGAGAGGCCGAAGACGAGTGGATGGTTCCGATGTTGCAGTCGGCCGAGTGATTCGTCGTATATCGTCGCGGAATGCCTGGATTCATTTAAGTTACTCTCACAGAGGTACGCCAGTTAGCGCTCAACCGGGCTTACCCAGATCCAATCGCCTTCTATCTCCTCGCTCGCCATCATGTCAACCGTCCCCAACGGAGCTGCGAAACCAAACGCCCCCGGGTACCCTCATCCCGATCCCTGCATATCTTTCTGGCTTCAAGGATACAGGAGCTCACCGCTCCTTGGTCATCGCACTACAGAGTCTCTCCCCTCGAACGCTGATGTGACTATCATCGGCTCTGGTATTAGCGGCGCCAGCCTGGCCTATTTCCTGCTCACGGGCCCTAACCCACCCAAGAGCGTCACGATGCTCGAGGCTCGCGAGGCTTGCTACGGCGCCACCGGACGCAACGGCGGTCACTGCCGCCCTGATTGTTACCGCGGTGCGCACGGTTCGTTCTCTGAAGTTTACCTGTACTGAATCTGTATGTCAGGTTATACCGGGTACAAGGCGCACTTCGGCAAGGAGCAAGCCTTGAAGATCTTACAGAACGAGATGGTGCGCGCACTGAGCATCAGTTGTCCAAATATACTTACATGAGTGTCAGGACACGCTCAACCTCATCACCGATATCATTGAGAAGGAGGGCATCGACTGTGACTTCTGGCGCGGCAAATCCTTCGGTGAGCTCACGCGGTCTCCGTTATCTCCGTCGATTGGACTGAACCCCTGTCCAGATGTTGCGATGGACAAGGATGCTGCAGACTTCTTTAAGACGTCATACGACGAGTTTATTGCGGATGGCGGTAAAGTTGATGGTATCGTCGACTGGATCGGCGAGCCCGCAGAGGCTGAGAAGGTGCGTTCGATCTGTATGCACTCATCGATCACTCGCTCACAATTACACTTAGCGTACAAGGTCTGAGGGTGCCGTCGCAGCCGCCGAGTTTCCCGCCTCCTCGCTCTGGCCATACAAACTCGTCACGGCGCTGCTTCAGCTCTGCATCAACAAGCACGGGCTCAACCTGCAGACCAACACGCCCGCTCGAGCGGTCGAGCGGTCCGGCGACAAGTGGGTCATCAAGACGGATCGCGGGGACCTTACTACCGACAAGGTCGTGTACTGCACCAACGCTTTCACTGCGACGCTTCTGCCTGAGTTCATCGGTCGTATCATGCCATTCCGCGGACAGTGCTCCGCGGTTGTGCCGACGAAGCCCTTCTCTGGCCCCAATATTTTGACGCACACCATGTCCCACCGCTATGGAATCGTACGTCTGTCCTCGCCCATCGTATCGATGACGAAGCTGATCACTCTTTCATAGAACAACTTCGACTACATGATTCAGCGCCCGAAGGACGGTATCGTGATCATCGGCGGTGGTCGCTGGAAGGTTCCCATGAAGGAGCTTGCCGGACACACCGACGACAGCGTGAAGCTGCCTGAGCTCACCGAGCACTTAGCGGGCTCCATGAAGTCCTACATGAAGGGCTGGGGTGAGGAGACTCTTGGAGAAGGTCTGCTCTGCGACTGGACTGGCATCATGGGATACACGCCCGAGGCGGTCAGTCATATGTTTTCTCAGCCTTCTTCACCAGCAACTGACGAGTTTCTATAGGTCCCCTACGTTGGCGCCCTTCATGACAAGCCCAACTCCTTCATCACCGCTGGCCACTCTGGCCACGGCATGGCACGCACATTTACCTGCTCAAAGGGTATCGCGGCTCTGATTCGCGGCGAGTCCTGGGAGAGCACGAAGCTGCCCGAGTGCTTCCAGCCTACACCGGAACGTCTGGCTGCGCCGACGACGACCGTTGAGCAGATATGGCTGGAGGAGGACACGACGGACGTGCCTCTGATGCACTAGTGTATTCTCACCAAACCCATCGCATTGTATTCTGTTGGTATTCTGGGCATCCATGCTTGCTCTGTGCGTAAATTGTGTAGTGTTTGTACCTTTAGAACGTGGCACGAAAGTATGGTCGACGGTGTGATACGTATTAATGTCCAACGAGGGTGGAGCCCGTGGAGGGGTAGGTCAATATGTAAATGCAAGTGGGAGTGGGCGTAGTAAGATGTGATATCCAGCCTGGTATGTAACGTAGGTCAGACTCTGTAGTCGATGTGCACGTCCGACACCAAACTTCGCCACTCATCCATCCCAGAACCCGTCTTGACCACCATTTCATCTAAAGCAACTCCTACATGCGCGGGTAGAGTGAGCTCTGACAGTTTGAGCCCGCGAGCGTGGCGTTCAGTCAACCAGTCTAATAGCACGCGCACGTCGCCCATAGGCTCGCGGTCCTCCGCGAAGAGTTGTGCAGGCTGCCATAGCAGGGCAACATCGTTACTTGGCCATTTCATCAAGTGAAAGTGTACTGATCTCGACATGCGGGGGCCGGTGAATAGAAGGGTGCGCAGTTTGAGCAGGGGGCCAACGCTATGCAACCAACCACTCTCACTTCGGAAGAGTGGGTAGTCCCAGTCAACATCGAAAGATATTTCGGTGACGTGATCATAAATGGAACCGAGGAAGAGATGATCGATGTTGAAGTCTTCGTCGATGTAGCGCACGAGTTCGAAGTCGGGCGCTAGCCCCTTAGCACGACTGTCGAAGGCATTCCAATATCCGACGCGTGCCTCTAAGGCTGACGTGGTGTAACGGATCGCAAGGGAAACGGTAGCAGTTCGTCCTTCCGTCCCTAACCAAGAATCGAGGATTTGCGATAATGCGAGCTCGTTATCCTCAGATCTTGAATCGGCCGGAGTGGTCGTCTGAACAAGTTTGACGCGCACCGACGGCGAGGGGGTCAGGCGACGTAGGATGTCAAATGACATAGGAGTTATGTACTCTAAGTAGCGCAAAGAGTTCGGCAAGTCTACACTCGTCAACGCAAAGGGAGGTCTCATTATCACATCCTCGAAGACTAATTTCTGCAGGCCCGTCATACACCCTAGATAGGTCTCGAGGCAGGATCTGGGGCCTCCGCCGTTAAGCAGTACACGTTCCAATCGGACTTCGGTAAGATTAGCCATGACAGAAAGACTGAATCTGATGGCGATGTAGCTCAGAGAGAGACGTGTTAATTGTGACAGAAAGGGCGGAGGGGCTGAACCGAAGTCAATCAGTAGAGCCGGACCATGAGTCGTGGTTCTTTCGGCCCAGGATATAGCGAGCGCCTTAACGTTGGGGATACGATCGAGAATCCTCGGCATCATCCTAGATGTGTAGGATGAATCGGAAGTCTCGAAGAAAAAATCGCTGATACGGTGACCGTGCTGTTTGAGGGCAAACAATACAGCGTTTGCCTCGTAACTCCTCTGAAGGTCCGGTATGTCGACATTAAGGTCTAAGGAGCGAGATAGTGTCATCCCTTGTTCCATGAGCATCCAAGGCAGGATTCGTGCATCAAGCCGGGTGTATAGAGTGGGCGAGTTATGGGCAACACGGCGAAACCGACGACAAATGGTAGAGCAAATTGTCCAAGCGGGACCCAAAAGATAGTCCCCGGAAGTGTTCATGACTTTCGGGTTATACGAGTCACGTAGCGCTGTGCATATTTGTAGTAGGACCTCGTCGGGAAGTGTCAAGATAGGAGCGCTGGTGTTACGGAGCTCTTTCGCGAAGATGAGCGTGCGCTCGAGGTACTCGATATTTCCTTCCAATCGGGAACGATGACCACTCAGAGTCTCGTTCTCCTGCCGCGCGGTGAGCATTGTGCGTGCGAACTGGTCCCAGAGGTTGCCTCTATGCATAAGAGGCTGTGAGTGGGAAGATAGTTGCATGGCACGGATGTTCGTATGGAGACTCACGTGTTATCAGATTCCATGAGGGTCTGCGCTGGTAACAAGATATTATCGGACGAATAGATATGTGGAGAGGGAGGCGGGTGCTCGCGTCGATGAACTCGACTTCGTGGTTGGAGACAACCGATGGGTTGTCGAGGTTTACACGCGCTCAACTCTCGGTGTTTGCCGGCAACCTTCCCACCGTTGTGCAGCCCATAATGCCGTGATAAACGGTTTGCTCGACGACGAGTTTTGAATCACGTATGATCAACTTAGCGTGTGTGCTTGCAAGTTTTATTCCATTGCCGAGCTCAAGTCGCGCTACTCACTAGCGGCAGTGTAAACCCGAGCGAGCAAAAGATCAAGTAATTGCAATGGGAGGTACGAGTGAGCGACAAACTCGTGCGACAACTGATCAATGCTACACATATTGAAAAGAGCCAAATGAAAGAATCGTATGTGACGCGGACGCGCATCTCAAGGTAAAGATACGCGACAAATTCACGGGCGGGACAGTAGGTGCCCGAACGATGCGCGGAAGGACTCGGACCCAAGGAGTCGGAGTCAAGACAAGTGCAGACGTGCCGCTTCTATGGCCCCCAATTCACTTTGGGTACTACAATTGCGGCGCTTAGCAGTATGTTTGTTAGCGTTATTGATATATCACGATCACGGAAAGCTCACCCCATAAGAATCAGTTCCCGCTTGGCCATCTTTTCATGAAGAACCGGCAGACCCTGCTCGACACAGTGCTGGATCTGCGCCACCCCCTGCCCGGCATCCCAGCACATATGCGCAACCTGATCGCGGTGTGATGCATAGGACTTGTTCCCGCGTTCGTTGATCCGGCCCCTCAGTGACTTCAAGTAGTTGATGATAACCGATTTGAAAGGGTGCCGGTTCCAGTCGTCGCCGGTGAGCCTCGCCCACTGATGGCTACTCTCGGGGGTGAACTTGATGATACATCCAATGGTGGACGTGATCTCAGCAAGAATGACCGCAAAGTATTGCGTGCGTTCGTGGCGATCATGTGCTTCGGCCTCAATATCGATATCGAACGGGACAGAAGGTTTCGGAAAAGCAGAGGTGGTGGGAGTGAGAGTGGTGGGAGGATCGCGACGCGATGGCGCACTGCCGAAACCGTTTATCGGGTCTCGTTGGCCGGTTGAAATCTTGTCTGCGAAGACTATCGTCAACTCGAGAAGATGTTAGACAACGCAAGGGCATCTACCTTGAGGTGGACGACGGAGAGGTTGATCAGGAGTGGGGGGTGGAAACATAATTGACCGGAGCGTGAAGAGAAAGAATATGGCGAGGTCTTATGTGCATACACTACGCGAGGAAGACCCTTGTGATACATTATAACCTTGACTAAGCGAGCAATCTTGACGTCAAAATAAGGAACGTGTAACGAGTCGAAAGTCGCCGTTCCTGGTACCGTAAGGTAACCAGGTTTGTCTTGCGATATATCAAAACATTCACGTGATTTCATGCGCGGCATTTTCCGATGATGCGATCAAACTGCAGTCATGGACTTGATTTTTCAGTTCCTCCTCAGGTTGGCACTTTACCAACTTCCTCGGGCTTGATGGTCGTTTTGCGAGAGAATGATGCTACATTGGAAGGGGCGATGGACACGCGGCACAAAGCATGAAGATGGCTAGTCTGCTGTCGAAAATGCAGGGCTCAAAAGGATGTACCACTGATGGTGGGAGGACATTCTTGAATGCGGCATATCACAAACGCTGGATTCAAAGGGTGATAGATACACTTCCCGCATCTCCGGGGAGCCTTGCAGCCGCGCGCGGGGCGGCCAGGGACCGCGCAGCGGTCCCGCCGCCCCCGCGCGCGCCCTCGGCGGTTCTCTTGACTGCAATCACCTCGACTAGCGACAATTCATCGAGAGCAAGATCTCAAGTACAGTCGAATTTCGAAGTCGTGGGTCGAGAGTAAGCTCAAGACTACATGCCCCCGCGGCTCATTCATGGCCCTAGTATCACTGGCCGCCCTTACGATTACCTCCCCACACTGAGATAACGCCACTGTGTTTGCCCGACTCAAACATATTGACTACGTCTTGCCCGGTACCAGGAATGCCCGAAGGGCCGTGTTATTTTACTGGGGTCATCATCGTGCAGAGCTTCTAGCTGTGCACGTGTTGTTAACGGAGAGGTTGCGTGAGACGTCTGATATGGCAGCTAAGCGCTCGCAAGCAAGACTGAAAGTTATCCAGATATTGTAATCAAGGTGAACATTCGACACAAGTGTCCGCCAATCGGTGGTACCAGAACTTTCTGCAGCCACTGCTGCTTCATCCAAAGCAACTCCTACATGCGCAGGTACAGTAAGCTTCTGCAAGGGAAGTCCGCGAGATTTGCGCGTGGTCAACCAATCTATCAAGACTTTTACGTCTCCCATAGATGCGCGTTCCTCCGTGAAGAGTTGATAGGGGCGCCACAACGTGGTCGAATCAAGTTGCGGCCATCTTGCCAGGTGCGGCAGCGCCGGTGCAAGCGTACACGGTCCCGTGATGATCACAGAACGTAGTTTGAGCAGAGGACCGAGAGCATGCAGCCAGTCATCCATGTTGTAGAAGAGCGGGAAATCCCAATCGACGTCGAATGATAGGTGCGTGACGTGATCGTAGATGGGGCCGAGTAAGAGATCGCCGATGCCAAAGTCTTCGTCCACGTAACGAACGAACTGGAAGTCAGGTTCGGGATTCGCCGCGCGGTCACGCGGATCCCTCCAGTATGCGACGCAGGCTTCCGCAGCCACCGTATTGTACCGGACGGTGAGGTGAGCAACGGTGGGAGGGCTATCCGGTCCTAGCCAGGACATTACAATCTTGTTTGAAGACTGCATCTTAGTCGGAGACTTTGAGTCTGTTGGGGTGGCCCTTTGGACGATTTTGACGTGCACGGAAGAGAAGGGCACAAAGTGAGAGAATACGATGAGTGAGGAGGGTGTTGTATATTCCAGATAGCGTAATGACTCTGGCAGAGGTATGTCCGTCGTGATATCGTTGCCCAGCCAGATGCTATGTATAGCGAGTTTCCGTAGCTTCCGTGTGCGTCTCAATAGGCTCCCAAGACTGGTGTCTTCGACCATATGTGAATCATTGATCTTCATATGACCAAGAGACAACTCGGTAAGGTTGAGGAAAATATCGGACATGAATGCCAAGTAGACGCCGTCGATATGGAGAGAGGAGAGCTCTGGCATCAGCGTTGCGATACTGGGCCCAAATGTTATAAGTGCCGATCCCGAGTATTCATTCCCAGTCGATGAAGGGGAACGCAGAGGAACTTTCAATTGCCGCACCAGTGCGCCTGTGCGGTGCGGTGCGGTGGTGCGAAACACTTCATCTCCCGCGCGAAGCGAGCGGGGGGATTGATGGCGCGCACTGAGGTATTGGACCCACAAAGGCCTGCCCATAGTAAGTCTTTCGAGTGCGAGCAGGCAGGCGGGCACAGCATAGTGGGTTACCTGCCTGCATAGCTGTCACCCAACTGGCCTTTCCCGCTTCGAAAGGCGCAGCTTAGTCGTGCCGCCAGCTCTCGCCCAAGGGAATTCCGAGAGCCTCGTGCCACGCGCTTTGATGCGGCCAACGATGCGGAAGGGCACGAGGCTCGCTTTGAATCGGTGCGGGAGGGCGCACCGCACCGCGCCAGCCGCACTGGTGCGGCGACTGAAAGGAATCCGACTTTTTGCGATGAAGACATCATAAGGGTCTTAATGCGGGGTACGGCACGCATCCACGGCGTGATTGACCGTGCCCAGGCACTGTTAAGCTGCATGCTGAAGGTGCGGACACGATGTCCATGCATCAAGAGGTAGTTATGAACTCTGTGCACGTCCACATCGAGGCAGCGCGACATCGAGGTCCAAGTCTAGGGGACTCGAAAGGAGTAACTCTCTCTGAACGCGGTCCGTATGCAAACGCCGTGTTGAGATGCGGGTGTGCAGGTTGGGCGAAGCGAGGGCGAGACGACGGAATCGGCTGCAGACGGTAGTCACGACGAGCCAAGATGAGGTCAAGCGTTTAGTCGGCCTTTCAAGAGAGAGCAAGTCCCGCAGTGTGGAGAATATCTCGAGTATAATCTCGTCGGGAAGGGCTAGGATTGGAGCGCTGGAATTGCGCAGTCGCTTTGCGATGAGTAGCGCACGTTCAAGGTGCCCAATGTCGTCTTCCAACCGTAGACGATGCTCATCTAGGGTCTCCGTCGCTTGTCTCTGAGTGAGTTTTGTGCTGACAGCGTTGTCCTAGATGTTTCTGCAAGAAATAGGTATGCCGACGCCGTCAGGAGTCATGACAACATGGTCATTCGCAAGCTATTATGTTACTTACCTGACTGTTGAGCCCATGATAATCCAAGCCAGTTGCAATTCACAGTTATGTATAGTTGATAGCAATGTCAATTGAGGTACAGTGACTGACGCTCGTATTGGGGGATAGGAGATCTTCGTGGTTGAGGACAAGACGCGCCGCGCGTTCTGGCAAAGGCGCGTCGAGAAGCATCGGCATTTGCCGATGCAAGTTTGCAGTATTTTAACCGCGATTAACTCCAATGCTCAAGTTACAGTATCGAGTCTCCCAAAGCAACAAACATGACATAAACAGCACAGCGTAACAATCATAGCTACAAGAATCCGTCCTAAGGTATCGCAACCCTCCCCTCTCCCATCCTCCCCTCCAATCCCTACGACCCACTCCCAACAGTCCCCAACCCCTGCCCCTCCGCAAACATCTTCAACCACCCCTCGCCCACATCGCTCTTCAGCGCCTCAATCCTAGCCCTGAACGCCTCCGCATCCCTATGCTCGTCCCTCTCCCTCGCAGCCTCCGGACTTCCTACCGGCGGCGGTTCAAATACACTAGCGCTCACGCGTGCCGCACGGCTCTTGCGTTTGGTCGTTGCGCGGCCTAGCGTTTCTGTCGTTGAAGGTAGATCGGACACTGTGTCCGTTGCTGAGCGTCGATGTTTAGTCGTTGGTCGCGCAGGCGGCGGACTGGCTGCACGCGCAGGCTCAGGCGGTGGAGAGGTAGAATTATCCGCGTCAAGATCGACGATCCGTTTCGGTTTCCTCCTCTTATGTTTCGCAGCAACAACTGCAGGACTCTCCCTTCCCTCGCTCGACGGACTCCGCACAGGTGGCGGACTCCCAACAGCCACAACGGGTGGACTAGGCGCAGGCTGCGCCGACGCCGGCCTCGACGAGCTCATCTGTGCTGAAGGCGCCTCAGCGCGTCCTCTCCGTTCGTAGAACCCCGCCGGTGACCCATCCAACGATATCTCATGTCCTTCTCGCCAAAAGTGTTCGAATACTCTCATCCTGAAATCCGGCTCGTATTCCGCGAATGGGTTTCCTGATACGCTCACGTCACTAATATGCGGTAAAGGCGCCAAACGCCCTGCTTCGGCTGAATCCTCGAGAATATTGGATCGTACGTCTACGCGTTCCAACGCCATAAGACGTTCGAGACCGCATAGCGAATCCAGACGATTATGCGCGAGATAGAGGGTGGTGATTGACCCTAGACGTTTGTAAATCCCTAGAACCGAGTCGATCATGTTGTCGGAAAGATCGAGGGTTGTGAGGTTGTAGAGAACTGCTAGACCGTCGGGGACTGAGACAAGGAGGTTGGATGAGAGGTCGAGGTAGGTGAGGGATGTGAAGTATCGCAGAGGTGCAGTCGGTAGGAACGTCAGGGCGTTGTCTGATAGACTTAGACGGCGTAGGTAGGCCCATTTGCCTGGTGGAAGATCCGGCTCGTCGGGTGAAGGAGGCGTAGCGAGCAGTGAGGGCGAACGTGCAGCCGTCGGAGTCGTCGGATCATCAGGAACTGGCGGTGGAGAACGCTCGACGGTAGGCGTCGGCGCGTCTTCGGCGCTTTCATCGATCGCATCTGGTATTCGCGTCGAGTGGAAGGATGACTGTCTTGACGGCCCGTGCATCGTCCTTCGCCTCCTCTGCGGTTTCTCCCCCGCGCGACGCGCCGCGTCGTCTAATACAGCACCGATGAACAGATCGGAGATATCATCCAACCCGCTCCGCTTGATCGACAGACTCCAGAGCGTATCTGCGAGCCGATCCCACCCCAACAGCGTGCGTGGGTCGATATCGGTAAGTTCGAGTATCTGTACGTTCTTGAACACATCGAGGGGTAGTGCGTTCATATTCGGTGCCTCATTCGCCAGCTCCGCGATACCCTTCGGCCCGGGAGCCGTTAAGCTGAGCGCGGGTAGCTTGGTGAAGGCGCTGTACAGGTACTTGAGCTCGTCGTCGACACTCTTCGGCGGCGTACGGCCCCAGAAGGGTGCACCGAGCGAGAGACGCGAGACGGCGGAGAGGGAGGTACGAATGCTCGTAAGCGAGAGCACGTCCGAGTCGGTCGACCCGGTCAGTATACCGACATAACTCATCGGCCTACTCGCATTCTCCACACGCACATCGAGCGAGCCGACCGGGAGACCAATGGCCTCCATGCGGATGAGGAGGTAGAATAGGCGATGCGTGTCGAGGGAAAGTACGAGTGGTTTCGGGCGGTTATCGGCAGGCGCAGAAGTTGCGCCGGAGAACCATGACGCGGGGTTGTACGATGCACCGTTCGTGGCGGTCGATGATCTGGGGCGACGTCGTCGAGGGGGTCCGCCCTCTGCGAGGCGCGCCTCGTTGGTGCGGACGAAGGTTGCCATGCGGCGGATGTAGGCGTCGCCGGTTTCGTGTTCCATAATGATGATGCGTGTACTGGTTCAAAAGATAAGTTGACGAGCGACATGGGCGTTGTGAATCAACATACGTTATAAGGGAGGAGACTCGAGCTTATATGGCACGAGGTGGCGTTGAGGTGTGGTTTGTGGACAGTGCGTCACCGAACACGCAGGTCTAGTGCTCCAATGCTATCACAGCAAAGCTTATATCCCAAAAGTACTATAATGTAGAGAGGAGGTGGACGCAGGATACAAGAGGTGCGGCAGAACCACGCTGTGGGCAAGCAAGCTAAGATCCGCCGACAGAGTTCAGGTCACTTAAGACAAGCTCCAGTGCGTGCGTCTATACGCAGGAAACAGTGGGCGCAGGGTATCGAAAAAAATAATAACAGCAAGTCGTCGTAGCAGGAGGCAGAGAGTTGGCCGGAAGAGGACAGGGGGTTCCGAGCACGTTGGCAGCACGCTATGGGCGCCTATCAATTATTTCACCACGTGGACAGGTTGGGGATCCAAAGACGCGTCAGCCCTTGTGGCTCTCACCGTCCTTGTCTTCTCACATCCACCATCTTCGATCTCTCCCTTCGCGGAATATAATATTTTATAGAGATCGTACACGAAGACAGGTTCAACATCATGAAGGTTACCGTCAAAACCTTGCAGCAGAAGGTCTTCACGGTACGCGTTCACATCTTGGAATGACGCGTCCGAGACGCGTCTAAATTCTTACCTTGCGCACAGATCGAGACGGGTGATTCGGATACCGTTGGCGATCTCAAGGCCAAGATCAGCTCTGAGCAGGGTCACCCTGTAGAGAACCAGAAGATTATCTTCTCCGGTATGTCGTGAATAGCAAGTATGCAAGTGCATCCGCTTATAGATGTCCTCAGGCAAGGTGCTCGCGGACGACAAGTCGATCGCGTCATGTAACATCAAAGAGAAGGACTTCCTTGTCCTCATGGTCGCGAAGGTACGTTATTCTACGCACCAATATAACACACGTCTGATATTGTATAGGCTAAGCCCGCGACTCCTGCCGCCACCACTCCCGCCGCATCGACTCCCGCGCCATCAACGCCCGCACCTGCACCTGCGCCCGCCGCAGCCCCGGCACCTGCCGCACCACCTGCGCCTGCTGCTGCACCCGCACCGGCCGCTGCCGAGCCCGCTGCTGCACCAGCAGCCGCAGCAGCAGCGCCTGCCGCCCCCACCGGGCCATTCAACGAGAGCTCGTTTCTCACAGGCGATCAACTGCAGTCGACCGTGAACAACATGGTCGAGATGGGTTTCGAGCGTGAACAAGTCATGCGTGCTCTCCGCGCAAGCTACAACAACCCCGATCGTGCGGTCGAGTACCTTTTCAACGTACGTCCACTTTGCATCCAAATATCCTATTAACACTGTCTCATCGATCATCATTTGAACAGGGTATTCCCGCCCATCTCGAGGCACAAGCAAGTGGCGCTCCGGCTCCTGGTGCTGCTGGTGCCCAGCCGGCAGCAGCCGCTCCTCAAGCTGCTGCACCCGCTGCATCCGCTCAGCCCGAACAAGCCGCTCAGCAACCAGCCGCCGCGGCCGCAGGCCCCCAGAACCTCTTCCAGCTCGCGCAACAGCAGCAAGCCAACACCGGCTCCACACCCGCAGGTGGCCCACGCCTGCCAGCCGGCGGTGCCCTCGACCTCGCCGCACTCCGCAACAGTCCCGAGATCGCCCAAGTCCGTGATCTGATCGCACAGAACCCCGAACTTCTTCAGCCCATGCTTCAAGAGATGGCCGCGCGTAACCCTGCTCTGGCTCAACAGATCGCACAGAACCCTCAAGCTCTGTTCCAGCTTTTCGCCGATCTTGGGCCGGAGGGGATGGAAGGGATCGAGGGCGAGGGTGGGCCTATTCCGCCTGGTGCTCAGGTCGTTAGTGTTACGCCTGAGGAG
Organism: Peniophora sp. CONT; assembly: GCA_001632445.1. Lineage (NCBI taxonomy): Eukaryota > Fungi > Basidiomycota > Agaricomycetes > Russulales > Peniophoraceae > Peniophora > Peniophora sp. CONT. The sequence goes on along the minus strand of KV424671.1, from coordinate 8,683 downwards.
CGTGCGGCGATTGAGAGGCTTGAGGCGCTTGGGTTCCCTAGGCAGGCGGTGTTGGAGGCGTACTTTGCGTGCGATAAGAATGAGGAGCTGGCGGCGAACTATTTGTTCGAGTCGGGCTTTGAGGATGATGCGTAGGGTTTGACGACCGGACTGCTGGTACTTGATTGCGGCTGTGACCTTCTGCGTATGCTACTCGTGTACAAATTACAGACAGCGAAGATGCGAAACCCAGTTTATTGCATGTAATATCTACAGCTCTCTCGGCGAATTTCTAAAAGCCAAATACGATGTTCGACGTTCAAAGGGAGGCTAGTCTCCTTCGCAAACGGAAATGATGCAGAAGGCAGGGGAGAGAGGCCTAGTAAGCCGGATTGTTGCAAGTGCATCCCTCGTCGCGCATATCAACGATTTCGCCGACGAGAGCTCTGGCATGTTCGATGTTCAGCTCGAGCTTTGTGTTACGGTCGCTGGGTATCATGAGAAGAGCCTGCAAGTTATACGTAGGCGCAAGATGACAAAAGTGCGAGCCCATGAGCACAAGCCGTTCAAGCGGGCGACCTTCTGCCTCGAGATACGCAAGGGCATCGACGACCACGCTCCACGTCGATTCGTTCATCTTCGACGAGTCTACGTTGAGGATCACTGTTTTGAGAAACGGGAAGAGTGGGGGTTTCGAGGCGGCCGGGCCGGAATCGGGGGGTAGCAGCATGAATAAATGGGCGCTGTGCTCTGGGGTATATATCGTCGTGACATCGTTGAGATGACGAAGGGATTCACGGAAGTGTTTGAGCTCTGTCACCGAAGTTGGCACCGGATTGATGTATAACGGATATGCATCTCTCTCTACGAATCCCTTTGTGTTGTAAAACGCGAGAGTGCGGATGGGAGCCGCCGCGGACTCAGAACTTCCAAACGTGTCGGTAATTGCCCGCGCAAGCGGGTTATCCTGCGCATTGCGCCTGCTATAAGCCGAACACTTCTTTTCGTATGTGATCCCTCTCTCGGGCATGGGGCGGTATTGAGGATACGAGCGCTCGACATTCTGCGATATGGATAGCCGAAGAGAGCGGTCGTAGCGCACCGGAGAGTTGCCGATCTCTACGGCGGTTATGCTAAGCATATCACCGAGCGGAGAGATGTAGTCGACGTCTTGACGTCGCCTCAGTAGAGCATGAAAGACATCCGGCGAAGAGCAGTTTCCGGTGTTGATCTCTGCTGAGTCTGGGATAACCAGTGCCTCCAATAGATTGATGACACCCATCTGAGAGGGAGCTTGTACCGAGATGTATCGGAGGTAAGGGAGCGAGACGGAGTCGCCCTCAAAGGGCATCGTAGATGCGGTTTCGCGAGTGTCGGTGAGCGTGAGCGTTTCGAGGAGAGGGCAAGAGCGAAGGGAGTCAAGCAGCAGTCGCCAGGCGACAGGGTGATCGATGCTGAGAGTCCGTAGTGCCGGTGCATGGAAGGGAATAAAGCCTCCCAGAATCCCGTACGAGCGAAGAACGGGGGCGTTGATGACGCTCAGTTGTTTTCGCGCGTCGGATACGTTGAATTCTGACTCGCGAACGTCTCGGTACTCGAGATGAAGCGACTCCAGATGCGACAGAGTTTTGTCCTTCCACCAGGCCCGGTATGAGTTGAAGCCGAGGTCGCGTATATGAAGGGCGCGTGATACAAGATTATGTGCGGGAAGAAGATGAAGGTAGTCGATGAGTCCGCCTGCTTTCAGATCCAAAGTGAGCGGCGCGTCCTTTGCACGCGCGAGGATCTCCTTGCACCCGCTCGGAAAGACGCAGACTGCCCGGGCCCATAGTGTTGGCATATCGACTCCAATGACACGCAGATGACGGCAGGTGTGGGTCAACTTGATCCATCCTAGAGAGGGCGGCGTCTTGTCGTCAACATACAGTGACCATCGGCCGGCACATCGGGGAGGATCGACCTCCGCCAGTGCATTGTACAACTCAGAGATGATGTCGTCAGGAAGTGAAGTGATAGTTTTCGAGCTCATGGGCGGGTTTGAGGCGTGTATGACCGTTAGACTGGTTGGTAGGCCGGTGCCTTACTCAACGTTTCGAGAGGGGGATGGCAGGGTACCTGCTGTTGCTGTGACAACCATGCATAAGAAGCGGAAAGCACTGTTATACAGACCAGTCTACTTACTGCAGTGGTCTGTGTCACTAGTCGGATGGCCAAATGACCCCGTCCGGTGTTCGCAAAGAGAACTACGATGATGGTGGTAAGCGACGAAGCCGCTCGTGAAAGCTCTCGGGGTCTATGTACTTATCACTTCGGAGTTTGCCGACGCCCTCAAGCTTTTGCTCAGGTACCTGTAAGTACTCTGGCGCTTACTTTCATATCACGTACCACTGTTCTTGAATGTATGTATACACTGAAAGTTCAGATCCCTCAACCCAAGCGATTGATTGAACGTGCTTTCAGCTTTACATCTGCAATTTCTCGTGAAACTTGAGTCCTAGTAACTAATGAAGTACATGTATGGCTTGAAGGCATTTTACGATAGGAGATTCTAACGCATGTCGTGCTACATGCTTAGACAATACCACAAGTGCACCTCTTCTTTCCCCTCAAGTCGACAATCTCGTTCACGAGTCCCTTCACCGGCCGGAGATCGAGCTTCATCTTCGTCACACCGCCGTCAATGTCCGGAGACAGATGGCAGAGGTGACTGCCCATGAGTACGAGGCGCTCTAGAGGACGTCTACTGGCTTTGCGATACATGAGGAGGTCCACGAAGCCATTCCACGTAGCCACATTCAAGCGGCTGCTGAATACGTCCAGTACGATAGTGGCGAGGGAGGGGAAGACCACCTCAGTCGCACTCTTCGCTTCCATATCCCGCAAGACCGTAAGGATCGGTGCACTCTCGCGCTGGATATAGATGGTCGCAATTCCCTTGAAGCCTGCCAGGTATTCTCCGAACTGCTCGAGTCTGTGCTTCGTCTCCGGGAGAGGACGAATCGGGGTGTCGGGTACGCTCATGTCGGTATGGAATGTTAAGGTGCAAACTGAAGCGGCTATCGAGGACGGGGCATAGTCTCCACGATGTGGTAGCCCAAGAGTATAGCCAATCGCGCAACGCAGGGAATAATTTTTGGTAGGCTTGAAGGCGCGATAGGTTTGGAAAGACGATGTTTCGATATCCTCTGCGACAGTGCATTTGACATGTGCCTGGTTCCTGAATGGTTCAGGATCTCGCTCGGCTGAGATGTCCAGCACATATTTCACCGAACGAGTGGTTTCCGGACGCTCCAATATGCTGCAAAGAAGAGCTGGAGATTTGCAACAGTCGATTTGCAGTTTGGTAGTTGTCGGGACGGACAAGCAGTCGATCAACTTCAATATACATATGTCCGATGGAGATGTGATTGTGAAGGATGTGAGATACGCAAGTTGAACGTGATCAACGGCGCCGAACACGGGATCGGTGGGCTCACGTGCATCTTCAAGCACCAGCATTTCGAGAAGAGGGCAAGTCCGTAGGAAGTCTACGAGCACCGTCCATACAATTCGGTGATTGACAATAGTGAGGGATCGAAGTGTCGAGGCATGGAGGGGTATAAATCCGCAAGATACCTTGTAAGAGACGAGTGAGGGAGCTGTGATCTGTCCTAATGGCAAGAGTGGCTTAATACCCTGACGGAAATTATAATGCTGCACTGCGAGCTCCAAATACTTGAGGGAGGTAGGCGAGGTATTTATCCACCAGCTCCGGGAGGCTGGCTGACCGATACTGACGATGTCGCTGATGTAGCGGGCACGGGCAAGAAGTTCCTCGGCAGAGATTGGCCAATGGGAGTAAGCGTCAAACCCGTCATGGCCGAGATAGATATCGAGGGGTGCATTCCGAGAACGTGCGAGTGTGGTTTCCCATGCGCTAGGGAAAGAGCAGACGACGCGACCCCAAAGGGTCGACAGGTTGATACCGATGTGGCGTAGACGGCGGGACACATGTGTCAGTCTTATCCACCCAAGGTCCGGGCTCCTTGCGCTTGATGTCCAGGCCTTGCGATACGGGGCTCGACGTGGGGTATCGATATCTGCGAGGGCCTCGAACAGCTCGCGTATGATGTCGTCAGGGAGAAGGACAAAAGCGTTCGGCGCGTCAGGTTGTGAAGCCATTTGAAGTGTCACCAGGTTGGAGAAACCTGCTTGAACCCGAACTGTTGCCACTGATCGCGTCGTCAAAGAATCCTATCGCTGGCAGTCAGTTGTGGCGTCCTGTCCTGCGTCGCGAGTTCTCTAATGATGGTGTCGGAGGGCTGCGGCTTTATGAGCCGTACACACAGGAGTTCTCTTGTGGCTGGAAGACAGGCAGCTGCACTCGAAATACGGAGGTAGTGGCGGTCAAGACACAAGCGAGGTTTTTTGCGTGGCACTTCATGTTCATGAGCACGTGGTATCCGGGATTTGCCGGCTGTTGATAATAGGGATGGCAATAGCGTGATACGGCTTGGTGCATATCGGTAGCATAGAAACTCGTTGGCATTGGATTCGAGTGGGGCAGAGTATACGGCATGCCTGGGTCATAGATATACGAAATCTACTACTCCGAATGCCCATTACTCCCGAGCCTTGAGCGCGGCGGCATACTCAGTGACAACATCGTATACAGCAGTGCCGGGGTATACCTGATAGCAAATCGATATCAGCGCTCAGCGGTGCAGAGCAAACAACACAAGTCGTACCTCGTAGCCATCATCAAGGTTCGTCGTGAAGGACGAGCCAGCCTGCCAGATAAGATCGCCAGTGAGCCCATCGGCGATCAGGTCCTTGTACCACTGGGTGTACGCCGTGACTTGATCGACGTCCGGTTGCGTGACGCCGAACTCTTCGAGAATCATCGGCTTGTTGAGCTCCTTCTGCACTGCCGCATGGTCGGCAATGTACTGACTACCGAAGCCAATTGGGTCTGCAGTTTGCTGACGGAATGATGAGTTTCAGCACTATCGCCACCGAGCCTATCCGTGATACGTACGCCATAACCGAGCTGCGAAGATTGTCAGCGCCAAATGTCTCGAAGTAGATGCGCATTGCTCACCGGGTACATATGGAACGTGCCAAAGTCGATCCTGTATTATTAGCACCTCAGCGAAGTCTACCATAAGCTGACAGACAGAAGCATACGTGGATATGTTGGTCAGCGCAACGGTGTCTACACCGAGCGTACCCTGGTACAGCCAGTTGGCGTTATCGGGCTCGTTGAAGAATCCCTCGTCACCGACAGAGACCATATGGTTCGAGTCAATGGACTTGATGAAAGCAGACATCTCAGTAGCCCAGTTGGTGATCGTAGCCGGGGTACAGGAGCTCGACGCGACGCTGGGAGATGCACTATCAGCTTATGATATCCAAACCGCAGCTTGTGCATATACGCACGAAGTTGAGCCAGAGCAGCGCGGCTCGTTCATGAGCTATCGCAGACACTATCAGCGCCGCCGATTCGTGCGTGCATGAGGCCCAGCTAACCTCCCAGGCCAGAATGGTTGGCTCGTTCAAGTACCGCGTCACGAATGTCTTCACGTAGTTCTTGTATGCCGCGATCACCGTCGCGTTGGTGTAGAAGTAGTCGTGCGGCAGATTAGGACCGAGTAGCTGCGTAACATAGACGTCCGAGCCACCGAAGTCAGACCAGTTGTTCGTGCTGTATGGCGGGTTAGATACAAGACCAGGCTAGACACAAAAGCAAGACACGCACAGAGCGACGATGAGACGCAGACCATTCTTCTTCGCTGAAGCAACGACGTTGTCGAAGTTCTGCAAGCCGTTCGAACCCGTGTTGACGGTCGGGATCGAGCCGTTCCAGATCTGGTAGTACGGTACGTAGATGCCTGGGTCGGATGTGACCTCGTTGAAGCCCCTTTGTGTCAACGCGTTAGAGAGGCCAATATATGATGCAACGAGACGAGAGGAACTGACATAGTGCGAGCGGTAGTGGCGCCAGTTGCCGCGATGTCCTTGAATCCTTGGTCCATTAGCGTCGTGTTGTAGCCCATCAACCCAACCCAGTATGTGTTCTCGCTAACTCTCTGTCAGTTTCTGCACAAACTGGCCCTGCCAAACGCAACAACGAACCCAACGAGGATGTATTCCTTCCCGTCGAGCTCAAACTTTTGTCCGTTTGCCTTGACAAACCCAGTGGAGGCGGGGGCTGTCGCAGACGTCGTAGAGTGAGCTACAGAAGATGTTGCTGGAACTGTGGTCGCCTTCGCCGTCGTGGTGGCAGCCGCCGATGTTGCTGTTGTTGCCACAGGGAGGCACCTAATACCAATGTCAGCCAAGTCCGAGACAGTATGGTGCATGTTGACGTACTGGCTAAACCAAGCGTTGTTGTACACACTGATAATACAGCCCAGTCAAGTTCACATTGACCATCGTGGGACGCGCTAATGCTTACCATGCTGATCCGAAAGCGCAAGTAGTCGGTCCAACCCAATTCGTACCGCCACCTGCGTACAATATCAATCCAAGATATTCGTCCGCGTGAAGGGAGTAAGAACGTACACTGTCCCCAGACAGCTGCCTGAGCCAGAGCCGAGGGCAGCATCAAAGCTGCAACTATAACGGAAGCGCGTAGCTTGAGCATGTTGATTGACGGACAGTCCGCTGTCGAAATAACAGCGTAGACAGAGCTTATAAGAAGCAGCGGCAGAATAGGACGGGATAGCCATTACCTGGATAACCATCGGGAGAACATCGCTCATCAGGCCGGCAATTCATAGACATGCGAGTCGTTGCATGTGACCGCTCGGTGTGCAGTAGCTATAGAGCACTGTATACAGCCAGACGCATCGAAGATGAAAAGGCGGCCCGGAGAACGAAAAGGCGTTCAATTGTGAGCCTCTCAAATTGCGCTTGCGCCGACAGAAGTCCGGTCTTCATTAAGCACGGCTCAATTCGGAAGAACACCTCTCTACAAAAAAGGCTCTCAGTACAATCAGAAGCTGGTCAGAAGTACCAGAATCTCGAACGTGAATAGAGTACAGCAAGATACAGCGGGTGCAAAGACAGAAACAAGGTCAGATCACGGACGATGTCAAGGGGAAATGGAAGCATAGCTCGAACATCATACAAGCTTGCCCTCGCGCTTGGCCTGCTGCACTTGCGCCAAGCGATGTGTGCGAAGCGTTGTCTGCTGTGTCTGTGCGCCACCCTTCTTGCTCGTGGCGCCACCACCTGGGTTGGCGAGCCCGGTTTGAGAAAGCTGGATACGTGTCTCGTCTGACGAGAAGCCCGGTATGCGGATGTTGTGGTTGCGTTCTGCGATAGTTGATGATCAGTAAAGGGGTGAAGCAAAGGATATGTTCGACATACCCAAATGGAGCTGCAAGTCTTTGATGTCGAGCGTATCTCCCCCACGATGCTTCGCTAGCCTACAGCCGAAGTTCGTAACCGAGTCGATGAACTCGTCCGCAATCTCCAATAGCAACTACTTCCTGTATCAGCAAGGCACTCCGCATGCGAACGGTCACAGTCACGCACGTCCTCAACCTCCGCGTCGATCTTGACGTTCGGGTCAATACTCGACACAAGGTCCTGGATAGACCGGCGCATGCTCTGGTCTCCAGGCGTTGACTTCCTCCGTCCCGTCGACTCGTCCGCAACGTACATATCGTCCGTCCCGGGTCTCGTAAGCGCCGGTGTGCCTATAACCACGCGTTTAGTCTCTCGCCACAGGTGAACACGAGGCAAGTCGACGCACCAGCTACCCGCCCTGCCGCCGTTCCTCCCGTCAATGTTGGCCTTCCATCCGTAGCCCTATTCCATGGCACGACACCGGGGTTCGTTGAGTTAAGCTGTGAGCTGATGGGGAATGTGTTGCCGGTTGTTGAGCCGGACGTAGAGGAGAGGAGTGGTGCGGGTGTTGTCGAGTATTTCAGAGCAGCATGCTGGGTTCCAGGAGTTGAAGCTGCCGCAGGTGGCTACATGAACTATTAGATATCGTCTGCTTATACAAGCCTCACTCGGACGAACCTTGGCTGACCCAGCCACCGGAGACGCCGTCCCCTTCACTGCGTGCTTGTCCGCAAACTCCTTTAGCTGTAGAAATCAGATAATGTAAGTATACTATAAAAATCACCCAATCAGACAGAATCGAGTCCATACCTGCTGGATCTGTACACCCGAAATCTTGCCTTCCTTTGCGAGCTTAGCGAGTTCATGCATGTTGTCCAGTAGCATCTGAGCAATGCGTTCGTTGGGAAGCGAAGCACCGTTCGCATCCTTGAAAGTTGTCCCAAGAGCGTCTATTATAGCCGTGTTGGCTGCAGCCGCGGGTGCGGGTGAAGCAGATGCCATTGTGGTGGTGGTGGGCTTTGGCAGGCTCGGTTCCGCCGCGACGCGCTTCGTAGGCCCGCACGTGTGCGCGTCTTTGTGGGTGCTTATATTCCACCTAGGTGTCATCCATCAATCAGAAGCTAATCGGTCGGTCCTATTATTTGGGAGGCCGATTAGCCGTCTAGGATTCTCGTACCCAGCTATGTAGGTATGCGCGTCCCTTGCTAGGGTTCGGTGATGCGGAGCGGGAGCGGGCGAAGGTAGAGGGCGCCGAGGCATCAAGCATGGCCCTAGCGCCTTCCATTTTCGGCCCAAGGCGCGGCGCGGCATCGCCGGCGCGACTTCCCGCCCGCCGCGCCCGCCCACCGCGGCGCTCGTCGTTGCTCGT
>KV424670.1:0-69701 GCA_001632445.1 Peniophora sp. CONT | reverse complement strand
GCTGAGGCGCACGATCCGAGCCAATTCGAGCAGCGGAGCGTGAACGCGAGCAGTGCGCCCTATCCGATATTCGAGCGAGGCGGGGTCGCTATGCCTGGGCTTGCGACCAAGGGAAGGACAGTCGTCGAGCCTGGGCAGCCGAGTCCTCCTCCGCCAGAATACAGAAAGCCGGCGATCACGCGATCACGCGTGAACAACGGGTGAGCGCGTCCAGCAACGTGCTCACGTCGAGAAGTCTTCTTCCGTCCCACTCAAACCCGAGCGTATACGTGCGCGCACGTTCAGCACGCCCGCCGGCCCTCCTTTGCATCGTCTGGAAGACCCGCTACGCCCAAGACGACTGGGTTTGCGTTGGCTACGCATATTACTCAGGCCAAGCCGATATCGAGAGGACCATAGCCACAGCCTTCGCACGCGCCCAAACCCGCGCTTGTGCCTTCGAAGCCTCGCACACCCGCCCCTGCACCAGCGTCCAAACCCTCAACACCTCTACTATCCGCTCCAACCTCGTCGTCAAAGCCCACGAACACGAACACGCCCCCCTCCCCAACGTCCTCATTCTCACCTAAACCTGCCGCCACACTCCCAACGCCAAGTCCAGCCCGCCCTCTCTAACCCTCCTCCAAACCGCCCCCCATCGGACCGCGTACACCGCCCTCTATAAATGCCAGTGCGGCCTTTTTGAGGATGCCGACGCAGAAGGATCCGACGTACAGTCGAAGGGAAGGGGATTTGTGGCCAGTGTTGTTTAGGCTACTGCGCAGCTTGAAGGTGGACTTGGTGGGAATGGTGAGGGAAGGGGTGGGGTTGGAGAAAGGAGGGGAGGGAAGAGGTTGAGTGCGCTTGCGGAGAGGTGCGCGACTAGTACAGAGGGTGTACCGTCGGGTCCACCGCCGGCGAATAAACCTACGACGGGCTTGAGGAAGTCGTGGACGCCTACGCCTTCTGTCGAACCCGCCCCGACACCCACGCCTATATTAGAGCCCGAGCAGGAATGGGAGCCTCCGAGCGTACGCTGATCGAGCTCGCGTCTCGAACTCCGTAAACCGTTTCGAGAACATCGCTCAAGAAAGAACCGCTCCGCGACGAGGACAATCAACCGCGCATACACAAATGCCCATCGTCCCGCTCGCTCCAACATAAATCCTCTCAGTCGCACTCTCTCAAACATCAACCCTCTTCGCATTCGTTGAAGAGCAAATCCTCCGCCGTTCAAAAGCCAAGGAGGAGGGGGATGGGGATAAGGAGCGTGCGCCGTCGCCTGGTGGAAGACCGATGGGATCGAGCAGTACGATGGTGTCGTATATCAAGCCTATGAAGACGGGGAATACCGATGATGCTCGGTCGGCCGTTTCTAGGGCGTGGGATGACGATGCGCGGTCCTTCGTTTCTGCGTCGGGGGAGAGGAAGGATCGTCGGAGCTCTACAATGTCGAGGAAGGCGAGGAGCGATGTTGGAGGATTGGGTTGTGCTTTGCTCCAACTCGATGCTCAGCTCGATCTTCACGAATGAGACCAGTGCATGCTCAAGCGACCTTAGCAGCCTCGGATTCAGCTCGAACGATATCTTTACTATCATCTCGGCTGTGCAGGTTTACTACCCTACCGCCCGCTCGCTCGTGTGCTTGCAGAAGTACGTTACCACCCTAACCATCCTATCGTTAACCCTGTTGATACTCACGCTCGTATTGCAGCTCGACCTCGCACAACCTGTGCATCGCCGACGCATTCGACGCATTGGCAACCGCTCGATCTGGCGTCGGCACGCTCAGCGAGAACAATCCGATGTCCACCGTATCGAACGGCATTGGCGCAAACGTCAGCGCGTCTGTTATTCCTCAACCCCTCATCTGCGCGAACTGCACCAAGGCGGCCCGTTACGACTTCCTACAAGAACGTTACGGATGGTACGACACCGTCGACTGTTGCGGAAACTGCGAAGGGATCGGCGCTTGCGAGCTTGAACAGCAACGGCGCGATGGGCAGCTTGCCCGTCAAGTCGCTCGTTGACTCGCTGAGCGTTCTTGCGTCGGTATTCGCGATGTTCGCGTAAGCGTGCCCCGCTCTCGGAGCTGTTTGGACTGTGATATACCTCTTACTTAGCTAGATTGAACATAGACTGTTTCTATTTTGCGGCTACATCTGTAGCTTTACCTTACGAATTGCATTACATCGCACGTTCTACTTGGATTGGCCTGTGCGACGACGATATTGCGCCAGTATAGCCTGGGCTCGACCAAAGTGGGTTACGCTACAACGACACCTGTTCGGTAAGGGTATCGCGAAGACCACCATGACCCTCCCTGTGGATATTGGTGATGAGATGCTGGGAGTACTCTGAGCACGAGAGGGTTCACATCACCTAGTACTTACAGTACATCTGTGCGTTGCAGTGCCGGCGGCGCTCAAATTTAAGTGCAAGACGAATGTATATGATACTATATACCTCACGATCGCCTTATGATGCCCTTCTGCAGAGCAGCAGAAGTAGAGGCCAGACAACAACGTTCTTGACAGCATTGATCATGAAACTGCATGCATATAGCGCCGATGCCCTCTTTCGCTAGGAAACTTTATATGCGCTCTCATGTGACCGTGATTACCATCAGGCGCGCGCGGGGCCCTGACCCTGAACCCTGGTGTCCTTGGATCTGACAACCATCTACTACTACTCGCCTCTGCACTGTTCTGCACTTCGCTGACCGTGGAATGTCTTCCGATGAAGCTGATTTCGCAGACACTGACTCTACATACGACATCTTCGTCAGTGATTTAGAATCGGACTCGGAGCAAGAGGCCGTCTCGGAGCGCAAAATCCGCCCACCATTCACGTTGTTGTCCACCAAACCGCAGAATCCGATTATTGCGCAGCGCCAGTTTCAGCACCATAACTGTATACCATCCGATCTAGCAGATCTGCAAATCAAAGACCCAGTGGTGCTTCTGGCCAGGCTCAACGACATTTTCGGCACGGTCTATTCATTCAATGCCACCCCGGCTTTAGAAGTCATCATCCTGGATTGCATCAGCAAAGGCTACGATCTGGGAATGGCTTATGGGATGCTGCGATGTTGGTGGTTTCGTCTCTCGCCTGATCTCCTATCTCGCTTGAAATTGCTTGAGAACGAAGACCGCGAACGCCGCGAAGCAGCCGTCGTTGACGGACTGATTACAGACGTTCGCATGCCCCCTCGACGTGTATGGGACCTATACAGTAACCGCGTGTTACCATTTTGGGCGGTAAACAAATCATGGGAACGTTTTGAAGTGTTCGGCGAATATATTATGGCTGTCTCGCATGCCTGGATGTCTCCCGGGCAGCGCGTATACAAGGACACGCCGATCAACGGCCATCAGTGGCCTGTGCCCATCCCACGGGACATCGATTTAGACGATCTTCGTATCGAGCTTCTCAACTTGCTGTCGGCAGGATGGCATGAGTATATCTGGCTTGATGTACTTTGTTTGCGTCAAAAGGGTGGGCCACTGGAGGAACAACTACTTGCGAAGGAATGGAAGATCGATGTGCCCACCATCGGTTCCATCTATGTAAAATGCCGGTACACTGTGTACTATCTGAACGGCTTGGGGAGACCGTTCGAGGAGAACGATCTGGAAGATGCTCGCCACTGGTGCAATCGTGCTTGGACAGTGCAGGAGTGGTGCTGTGGTGAAAAGAGCTGGCCTAATACCTGGAAACCGGTTCTCGGTGGCATCACCGAGCAATCGCCTCGCTTCGAGATCTCAGAGATGACTGCACGTGGGCATAGTGATTACACGAAACGGCTCGAGCTTAGGATGAATGGGCCGGAGGCATCTCGGGAAAACATCATCGAAGCCGCTGCCATGATGAGCAAAAGGCAAGCAGAAAGGGATGTCGATAAATTGGCTGGCCTGGCTTATCTCGCTTGCGACGAGACACAGCCAGTGTTCGATACGGAAAGGCTTGTTGGCGATGCTTGGCTGCCTTTCATAGACTGCATGACGCCTAAAAAACGAGGGCAGTTATTTTTCTTGTTTCCTATCACAGGCGACCGCGATTATGAGTGGGCGCCATCTTGGAGTCAACTGCTTAGAAACGCAGGGGAGCTAGTAGCAAACTCCTCTAGCAATTCAAATCGGCCAATGAGTTTGGTGACTAAATTCTGCCCGACTTTGCCTACAAAACAGAGCAAGGCCCCGTCCTCTCAGAACCACTCTCGACTTGCTCCGCGGGAAAATCGTATCCCGAAAGACCAGAATGGCAAGGGCGAATACAGCTGCTTGGTCGTTTGTCTTCCCAACTGTCGTTTGGATGGATTTGACAGCCCTGAATTCACCTCAGTGGACGCTGTCGGCCGCAAGACCCGTAGGGGCACAGTATCTTTCTACGCTCGACGTGACTGTAACATGAGTTTCAATCTCATTGCTTGTCATTCCCATCCCATACCCAGCGACAGGTACTGCTTGCTTGCAACTCGTAATTGGGTTTCGGGGAAAGTTTACACATTCTGCTATTGGGTCGTAGGCTGGTTGGATGAAGAAGAGCGATTCCACAAGCTTTCTGTCCTGGAGGCTGAGAATGAACAAGCGCTAGAATATGGGACCATGGTAGTGCGTCACGTCTTCAACGAGAAATTAGTCGAAGAACTATCTCTCCCCACTGGCGTTTACGATACTCTGGACGTGGACAGTAATCCTTGGATACGGAGAGTAAAACTGGCTTGAGGGAAGATCCTGTCAAGGATGGATCTTGAAGCGGCCTTGTTTCCGGTGTCCATAGACTGGTTCGGGGACGAAGTCTTCAGACGTACGTCGATGATCTTGAAGGACATTTACGATAGTTGCCACCCTCGGTCCTTGTGCAGCTTTCCCACCCCGTAGTCAGTATGTTGTCTCATAATCCTTCTCGTCTCAAGAAAACCAAAAAATACCTTTCTCTCTCGGTTCCGTGTCTTGTACGTAGTATGGATCTTTCATGTACTTACCTCTATGTATTCGCGCCAATCTCTGGCACGGGATCCAATGACCCACAGGTTTCAACGACCATGACACAATCTACGAGATCGCGGGCAAGCTGACTCGAACGAAGTACAGATCTCAGTCACCCATGCCTAAGTTTAGCATAACAATAGCAGGACTTGGGCTGGTTCGAGCCCGCGAGAAAGATACACGAGGCGGTTTATGTATGCCTTCGCAGCATTGCCTGCTGCAGAGTAGAGAGCTGAACGGATAGAAGCCAGAAGCGCTGCAAATGTTTGCAGAGCTCGCAAAGCACAATGTGACTCATGTTGTGAAATACCGTCTACAATATGCCATAGTCTTGAGCGCGGCCCAGAGAAGAAGCAAAGAAGCGGCGGATAGTCAGATAGACAGATTTTAATTGGCCACTCCTTGGTTCGGCCGTATGTACACGCCATGTTGCATGCATGCATGCGTACTTCGAGCCAGTGGGTCGAGGATACCGAGTATAGTGTTCAAAATGGCATAGTGGTGGTGGTAATGAGCAGAAGACCGCATTGAGGCCGCACGCGCCGCCTCGTGCCGCGCTTCTGGCGCGGCGGGCGCGCCTGGGCGCGCGCGAGTTGTTTCCTGGAGCCATCCATTCCCAGAACTACCGCGAAGCGTAGGCCTCGTGCCTTCGCTCGCGTACCAGCTTATCGTCTACCCACTACGACCCTCCTGATAATCTCCCCTCGAGGCTAATGGAGCGTCCATCCTCGCGTCAACTCTCCCTTCCCACGCGCCCTGAGAGCGGTTTGGCAGAATGGGCGGAAAAGATCAAAGCGATCCAGCGACAAGTTGACGATGATGAGGCCGAGGAACAGCGGCGGTTGGAGGATGAGATTAGGGCTTCGAGGTTAGCGAGGAAGAGGAGGAGTCATGGGGTTGGATCCAGGAGTGCTACGCCTGCTATTACCGATGAGCCGATAGGTATGTATGAAATGCTTGTTATATTCAGGGTGTAGTGGACTAAAGGCATGCGTATGTAGTTGAACCTCGAAGTCCTACGCGCGCAGACGACGAGGACTTTCGAGACTATGCCAGCCGTCAACGAGCTCAAGCCGACGCTCTATCCAAATTATCCGGCCCAAAGTCCGAGTCCGTCTCGCTCGCATCCTTCATCGGTGGTCGCGCGGGTGGACCCAGACTCAACAAACACGCCCCGCAAGCGGACGCGCACGATGCCAGCCAGTTTGAACAGCGGAGCGTGAATGCGAATACGGCGCCGCATCCGATATTCGGGAGGGGAGGTGTTGCTATGCCTGGGCTGGCGGCCAAGGGTAGGACAGTGGTCGAGCCTGAGCTGCCTGCTGCTCCTGCTGCGCCGTCCTTTACCGATCGCACTAGTCCTCCGCCCGAAGACAAGAAAACTCGCGAGCGACGTGTGAGCACGTCCAACAATGCTCTCAAACGGTACATGGACCACGTCGAGAAATCCTCTCCTGTGCTCAAACCCGAACCTATACGGACGCGCACATCCAGCACGCCTACCGGTCCTCCCTTGCGCTCTCCGACTGTTGCTGTTTCTGCGTCTTCGAAGGGGGAATATGGGAGACCCGTTACGCCCAAGACGACTGGGTTTGCTTTGGCTACGCCTGTCACTCAGACGAAGCCCGTATCAAGAGGACCGTCGCCGCAACCTTCGTACGCGCCTAAACCCGCGTTTGTCCCTTCAAAGCCTAGTACACCCGCAACATCGCCCAAACCACCAGCACCAGCACCAAAGCCCCCCTTCACACCCTCAGCGCCTTCACTATCCGCGCCCGCATCCACGCCCTCAAAGCCCACCTCTCCTTCCCCAACTACTTCGCCCAAACCCGCCGCCACAATCCCAACACCCAGTCTAGCCCGCCCCGTCCAACCCTCATCTAAACCACCCCCCTTCGGACCCCGTACGCCTCCCTCTATAAACGCATCTGCGGCATTTTCGAGGATGCCGCAACAGAAGGATCCGACGCCTAGTATCAGTCGGTTAAAGGGAAGGGGGTTCGTGGCTAGTATCGTGCAGGCTAGCGCGCAGCTTGAGGGTGGAGCGGGTGAGGGTAGTGCTGGCGGTGAAGGAGGAGGGGAGAGGAGGGGAGGGAAGAGGTTGAGTACGCTTGCGGAGAGGTGGGCGTCGTCTACCGAGTCTGTGCCGGCTAGTCCACCGGCTGCGCAGACGAAGCCTACGACGGGATTCAGGAAGTCTTGGACGCCTACTCCATCCGTCAAACCCGCGCCCGCGCCCACACCTGAACCCGTCCATCGTGACCCTGAGCCAGAACAGGCATGGGAGCCACCAAGTGCTCGTCGCTCGAGCTCCCGACCAGAGTTGAGGAAGAGCGTGTCGAGTACTTCGCTCAAGAAGGAACCTCTCCGCGACTCTCCCCCCACCTCTATCGACCAACCTCGCGTACACAAATCGCCCTCGTCCCGCTCACTCAAACACAAGTCCTCCTCGCATTCTTTGAAGCACAAGTCCTCGAGCCATTCGTTGAAGAACAAGTCTTCAGCCGGCTCTCTGCATTCCAAGGCCAAGGAGGAAGAGAACGGAGAACGTCCGCCGTCGCCCGGCGGAAGACCAATGGGCTCGAGCAGCACCATGATATCGTATATCAAGCCTATGAAGACGGGCGATAACGACGACGCTCGATCATCTTACTCTGGCCAGTCTGGCTCTGCACCCTCACGCAAAACACGCGAGCGAGATGATGATGCGCGGTCTTCTGTTTCTGCGTCGGCGGGGAGGAGGGATTATTCGAGCTCTACGATGTCGAGGAAGGCCAGGAGCGATGTTGGAGGAGTGGGCTGTGCGCGCTGGACGCATGCTCAACCCCGACACTCAACTCGATCATCATGGATGTGACCAATGCATGCTCAAGCGACCTAAGCACTCTTGTTTCCCGCTCGGACGATACCTATACTGACATTTGGGTTGTGCAGGCTTACGACTCTACGGCACGTTCGCTCGTGTACTTGCAGGAGTGCGTTCCCTCCCTAACTACTCTATTTGTTAACCCTGTTGTTACTCATGCTTGCATAACAATTCGACCTCGCGCAATCTGTGCATCACCGATGTATTGACAACCGCTCAATCCGGCATCAGTACGCCCAGCGAGAACAACTTTATGAGCATCGTGTCGAACGTCATCGGCGACAACGTTAATGCGTCCATTGTCCCTCAACCCCTCATCTGCTCGGACTGCACCAAGGCCGCCATGGCGAATCTCAACAAGAACGTCTCGGGACTGCTTCCCGATGATGCTCAGTCGTACCTGACCAGCACCTGCGGCTCGAGCTTCACGGATGGGACGGCACCGTCAAGCGCGGCGGAGACTGCTAAGGGCGAAGCGCTTACGAGCTCGAATAGCAACGGTGCGATGGGCACATTCTCTGTGAAGTCGCTCGTTGGCTCGTTGAGTGTTCCTGCGTTGGCGTTCGCGATGTTCGCGTACGCTCTCGAAATATGTTCTGCTGTTTTGACTGTGATATACCTCTTACCTGGATCGAACATGGGTATCTTCTTCTTTTGCGGTTACGCTTTGCAGCTTTACAATACGAATCACATTACATCGCGCGTTCTTTCATGCACTGCCTGTGCGAGAACGATATATCCCTGGCAGACTAGTTTGCGCTGTAACGGTAATTGCCCGGTCAGGGTATCGCGATGACCACCTTGACCGCGCTTAAAGTCCGTAAGATGCTGGGAGGATGATTAGGAGAACGCCCACGTTGGCCTGTGCGTTGCACAGTGCCGGCGGCGCTCTGCAAGGCAAATATGTATGATTTCCATATGCAGAGCTGCCTGACGGAAACTTCATGTTTGCTCATGTGCTCGCGTGGGATTGCGGCTACCATGAGGACGCGCGCACGCACTGGTGTCCTTGGATCTGACCACCATCTACTAGTTCCTGCACCATTCCTCACATCGCTGACTGTGTCATGTCTTTCACCGAATCTGGCTGCACTGGTGTTTGGTGGAGGAAGATGAAAGCTCTGGCGACCAGAGGGTTCGCGCTGGCCAGGCGGTGGCGGAATGGATCGGAGCAAGAGCTCCTGTCGGAGCAAAAGATCGTGTGGGAGCCCACAATTCACCCACCTGCATTCACATTGTTGTCTACAACACCGCAGAATCTGATTATTGCGCAGCGCCAGTTTCAGCACTGTTACTGTATACCATCCGATTTAGCAGATCTACAAATCAAAGACCCGGTAGTGCTTCTGGCTAAGCTCAATTACATCCTCGGCACGCGTTATTCCTTCCAATACACTCCGGCTCTAAAATACGTCATGCTGGAGTGCATCAGCAGAGGCTACGATCTGGGAATGGCGTACGGAATGCTGCGACGTTGGTGGTTTCCTCACATTCTCTCTCATATATTATCCCACTGGAAATTGCTTGAGAACAAAGACCGCGAACGCCGCGAAGCAGCCGTCGTTGACGGACTGATTACAGATGTTCGCATGCCCCCTCGACGTGTATGGGACCTGTACAGTAATCGTGTTCTACCATTCTGGGCGGTGGGCATGTTATGGAGACACGAATCTGATATTCAAATTGATACCATCCGTGAAAATATTGGCGCTGTCTCACATGCCTGGATGTCTCCCGGGCAGCGTATCGACAAGGACACACCGATCAACGGCCACCAGTGGCCTGTGCCCATCCCACAAGACATTGATTTAGACAACCTTCGCATCGAGCTTCTTAACTTGCCGTCCGAAGAACGGACGAAGTATGAGCAGTACGAAAAACAAACAGAGTATGCCTGGCTTGATGTACTTTGCTTGCGTCAAAAGGGTGGGCCACTAGAAGAACAACTACTTGCCAAGGAATGGAAGATCGACGTGCCCACCATCGGTACCATCTATGAGCACTGCGTGTCCACTGTGTACTATTTGAATGGCCTGGGGAGACCGTTTGAGGAGAACGATCTGGATGATGCTCGTCACTGGTGTAATCGTGCTTGGACAGTGCAGGAGTGGTGCTGCGGAGGCAGGAGATGGTCTGGTTCGTGGCATCCGATTCTCGGCGGCATCACCGGGCAATCACCTCATTTCGAGATCTCACAAGTCTCTGCACGGGGCTTCTGTGACTTCACGAAACGGCTCGAGGTCAGGATGCACGTATTGGAGGCACACACAGCTAGGAAAAGCATCATCGAAGCCGCTGCCATGATGAGCAAAAGGCATGCAGAAAGGAATGTCGATAAATTGGCTGGCCTGGCTTATCTCGCTTGCGGCGAGACACAGCCAGTTTTTGATGCGAAAAAGCCTGTTGACGATGCTTGGCTGCCTTTCATAGACTGCATGACGCCTGAAAAACGAGGGCAGTTATTCTTCGTGTTTCCTATCACAGGCGACCGCGATTATGAGTGGGCGCCATCCTGGAGCCAACTGCTTAGAAACGCAGAGGAGCTAGTACGAAATTCATCTCTGCATTCAGGGTGGCCACACGGGTACCTGTATAATGAACTCTGCCCAACTTTGTCGAAAGAGCAGAATGGGAATGACGGCTACAGCTGCCAGGTCATCTGTCTTCCCGACTGTCATTTGGAAGGCCTTGACAACCCTGAACTCACCTCGGTGGATGCTTTCGGCCGCAAGATCCGTAGGGGCACAGTGTCTTTCAACGTCCGACGCGACCGCAGCATGAGTTTCAATCTGATTGCCTGTCATTCCCACCCCATACGTAGCAGCAGGTACTGTTTGCTTGCAACTCGTAATGATAAGCCATGGGCTCCGATGGACTTTCATTGTATCTATTGGGTCGTAGGCTTGTTGGATGAGGATGAGCGATTCCACAAAGTTTCCGTCCTGGAGGTTGAGAATGAGCGAGTGGAGGATGATGACGGGTTCGACGAAGTGCGTCACGTCCTCGACGAGAGATTGATCAAGGAACTGTCTCTCACCGAGGACTTTCTGGACAGTAATCCTTGGGTACGGAGAGTGAAGCTAGCATGAGAGAAGTCCACGTCGATGGAACTTGAGCCTCTGCCTTGTTTCCGGGGCCCACAGTCCATTCAAAGCACGTCTCCAGACGTACGCTTATGATCTAGAAGAACATCTGCAACAGCTTTTCCTCTCGATCTTTGGGCGGCTCCCTCACCCCGTAGTCACGGGCACAATAAGCCACGATACCTTCCACCTCACGGAATCCGATAAATAACTTTCTGTCTCGGTTATGTGTCTTGTACTTAGTAGCAGGGTCTTCCATGTACATACTTCTATTTTTCGCATCAATGCAGGGCCTTCCCTCTGGCAGGGGATCCAATGATGTCGATGAACAAGTTTCACGACTAAGACTTGGAAGAACACATCGATCTACGAGATCGCGGGCAAGCAGAACCGTGACCCCCATGCATGAGTTTAGATTAACGGCGTGCGAGAAAGATACACGGGACTTTGTGCCGCGTATCTTTCTCGGCATTGGCCTATGTACAGCAGAGGAGAGCTCAGAGGCTGGCCGGACAGAAGCCTGAAGCGGCGGAACTAAGTAGTCTGAGAGCCACTAATCGTTGGTTCGGTTATATGTACCATGTCGCATATTTTCATACGTTCTGCGAGTAAGAGGGCTAAGAGTACAGTGTATA
This sequence comes from Peniophora sp. CONT, assembly GCA_001632445.1. Lineage (NCBI taxonomy): Eukaryota > Fungi > Basidiomycota > Agaricomycetes > Russulales > Peniophoraceae > Peniophora > Peniophora sp. CONT. The sequence goes on along the minus strand of KV424670.1, from coordinate 58,147 downwards.
GCGCATAAAACGGCATGGTTGTGGTGGTACTGAGCAGAAGTTGAAGAAGGCCGCACGCGCCTCGTGTCGTGCTTCTGGCGCGTTGCACGCGCGAGTTGTTTCTGGGAGGCATCCATTCCCAGAACTACCGCGAAGCGTAGGCCTCGTGCCTCCGCTCGCGCACCGGCTTATCATCTACCCACTACGTCCATCCAATTCTGCTCTCAGTACTATCTCCGCGAGCTTGAGGCTTGCATCCGGAACGATGGAGCGTCCATCCTCGCACCAACTTTCCATACCCACGCGCCCCGAAAGCGGTCTGGCAGAATGGGCCGAAAAGATCAAGGCGATCCAGCGCCAAGTTGACGACGATGAGGCTGAGGAACAAAGACGGTCGGAGGATGAGATTCGGGCTTCGAGGTTGGCGAGGAAGAGGAGGAGTCATGGGGTTGGATCGAGAAGTGCTACGCCTGCCCTTGTCGACGAGCCGATAGGTATGTATGGTTTGTTTGTTATACTCAGGGTATATCGAGCTAAAGTATTTGTATTTGTGTTTGTAGTTGAACCGCGGAGTCCTACGCGCGCAGACGACGAAGACTTTCGAGACTACGCTAGCCGTCAACGAGCTCAAGCCGACGCCCTAACCAAACTCTCCGGCCCAAAGTCCGAGTCCGTCTCGCTCGCATCCTTCATCGGCGGTCGCGCGGGCGGACCACGGTTGAACAAGCACGCCCTGCAAGCGGACGCGCACGATGCGAGCCAGTTTGAGCAGCGGAGCGTGAATGCGAATACGGCGCCGCATCCGATATTTGGGAGGGGAGGCGTTGCTATGCCTGGGCTGGCGGCCAAGGGAAGGACAGTGGTCGAGCCTGAGCTGCCTGTATCTGATGGATCGTCCTTCACCGATCGAACTGTTGCTCCTAGTCCTCCTCCCCCAGGAGACAAGAAACCAGCCGTCGCGACTTGCGAACAGCCTGTGAGCACGTCCAACAACGCTCTCAAGCGGTACATAAACCACGTCGAAAAGTCTGGTTCCGTACTCAAACCAGAGCCCGTACGCACACGCACTTGCAGCATGCCCACCGGTCCTCCTCTGCGTTCCCCGCCTAATGATGTCTGCGGGTCAGCTTGACTGGGCTCTGCTTGCAGGATGCATGCTCAAACTCGACGCTCAGTCCGCTCATCACGAATGTGACCAACGGATGCTCGGGTGACCTTGACAGCCTCGGATTTAGCTCTGAAGATGCCTTTACTGTCATCTCGTCTGTGCAGGCTTACTACCCTACTGCCCGCTCGCTCGTTTGCTTGCAGAAGTGCGTTACCACCCTAAATATCCTATTGTTTGTTCTCATACTCACGATCGTTCCAATACAGCTCGACCTAGTACGACTTGTGCATCACCGGCGCACTCACAACTGCTCGATCCGGCGGCGGCACGCTCAGCGAAATCTGATGACCATCGTATCGAACGTCATGGGCGGAAACGTCAACGCGTCCGTTATTCCTCAATTCCTCATCTGCTTGGACTGCACCAAGGCAGCCGTTATGATCCTCAACGAGAACGTACCGGGATTTGTTCCCGACCATACCCAGTCGTATCTAACCAGCACCCGCGGCTTGAGCTTCACGGACGGCACGACGCCGTCCACTATTGCGTAGACTGCCAAGGGCGGGGCGCTCGCGAGCTCAAACAGCAATGACGCGATCTCGTTGTTGTACTACACAAGTAGACATAAGTAACTTTGTCTTTTTGTCATTCTGCAACAGACATTGTACGGCCGAGATGCCTTGACGATGCGTGTACGGTCGAACGTCTCGGTGAAGCAGAAATCGCCCCCATACGTATGAGCGAAGGTGCCTCTAATACATGGAACCGACTCCGACCTATGAACATGGTGTCCATCCTCCCGAGCCTTGTGCAGCGGCACATCTCAGAAACTGAACTCAAGCAGAATTCAGACCAACTTCGAGCAAAGCTTGTATGGGCTCGTATGATCTACCAGCTAAACAGTGAAGAACTGAGGAAGAGCTCGTCACATTTAGTCGTGCCGGCCAATATATCCAGCTGGACTGCGGCCGAGGCGTTACACACGTCGCTGGTGAATGAAGTTGGGCCGCATGCTGTACAGAGGTGAGCCGAGAGGGCGCAAAGATAATTGAGCAGCTTACAGGAGATAGCTATACGACCTGACCATTCTTGAGAACGAGAGCGAATGACGGAGGCAAGGTCTGGGCGACCGTGCTGGATTCTGAAGGTAGAGCCAGTATCGACAGCGTCTTCTTGGCCATCGGTATCCTTCTCGATATCAATCGAGGCGTCGTCCTTGACGCCGCTCGGACCGCCCGATGTAACCATGACGCGCACAGAGACCTGATCAATGGAAAACCCTGAGACAGCGTCTTTGATATCCTTGGCAAAGCACTCGGCGACACCTATGGCTATCATAAAGACGTGACATCAATGACCGCAGCTTGCAGGGAACGTACCGATTTCTCGCACTACCCAAATCAGTTCTATGCGGCTGCACAAAGAGCGAGTCGGCTGTTCGCTTTTCATGTGCGCGACAAGGTCCAAGAATATAGGCAGAACATGGGCGATTCCCGTACCACCGGCAAGCAAGAGGGCCGAGTCGTATGCCCTGAAGGTCAACCCGGACTCGCCAAAGGGACCATCAACGAGTACGCGCAGGGACGAGGTCCCGCCGGCTGTAGCGACCGTCTTCGCGAGCGCACCGGTGAAGCCATCACGGGGTAGAATCATGAAGCGCATCTGATTCTGGTCGCCGTCGTCTGCGGGTAGAGCCATGGTGAAAGGGTGCGACTCAAGGGGCCGCACGGCGGGAAAACGCAAGACGACGTGCTGACCGGGGTTCCAACGCATACGTGTCGGAACGGTAACGAGCAGTGCGCCGGTAGACGAAGTCGTGATATGGGCGGTGTGTAGCGTGAGGTTGCGGTGAAGAAGGAAGCCCATCCGGATCGCGAAGCCATAGGCGAACACCGCAAAGGTAGCGTACATGTATGCGCTTATTCAGTAGGTAAGCGGGTGCACGACATCAGCGGGAAATGATTGAACCCACTTGCTATCGAGCAGATCAACCGCATGGTACCAAAGAGTGGCCAAGTAGACTATTCACGGTTAAGCCTGATGCCTGAAGGGTCGTCGTGGTACGAAGCACATACCAATAGCGGCGAAAAGATGGAGAAACCAAAAGCCCTCGTACGCCTTGGAGCGAAATATAGGAAGACTCGCGACGCATAACCAGATAAGCGGCCCCAGGCATATCCAACCCGTGAGATATGAGCTGCTCGACATAAGACCCTGCTCTCTGTTGGAGCATTCAGTTGTAGTAACCCTCACGAGCAACTGTCCAATGTACCTTGCACCTTGAACAGCCATCGCTCCTGTGTGCACTAAACTCATATAGAAGTGGAGGCCGGCGACTCCCTGGTGGAGCATCTGCAACTTCTCATACGCAGTACCTGGACGTATTCGCATTTAGCTTGTTGCCGTGGACGATGAGTGACCGCAACACACCGGTGAAGGTGCCAATGAGCTTGCGCTTTTGCGCGAGCACAAAGAGGAACGGGAGCATCGCCATGGCCAACCATTCGCTGCGCAGTCCAAGAGGAGCACTGCCATCTACTCGTAGTGTTAGCTTCCTACAGAAGGAAGGGTAAAGATGACGTACAGAACGTAGGGCGATACCAGTAAGTGATTCCAAAGCACCAGCCAGTGGAGAAGATGAATGCAAAAGCGAGCAGTGACGTCTGTGCAAGACTCCCCGTGGTGTACAAGGGTGCGATCCAGCGGTCGACGGAGTAAGGGAGGCGGAGGTACGCGGCCCAGCGCGCGGCAGCTATGACATTGCGTAGAAATGACATTGAAGAATGGCGAGACGAGCTTGCGATACTGATATCTTCTCAGCTAGAGGGCGGTCGGAAGATAAATGGTTTACGTACCGGCGACGCCGTTCCCAGCTGAAGTATACTCTCGCAAAAGCCGCGACGAAAATGACAACGACAAAAAAGTAAATGCCATAGTATCCGTATTTGACGCTTTTCTCCCATTGATCGATATGAGAGGCCTGGTACGCTGCCATCTCCGCCATTGTCGGTACGTAGTGGCCGTTGAAGTACGAGCCCATAGTGGGGTACTCCGGGTAATGGAAGCGCGCTCGTAAATGGTCAGCCATGGAAGGAAGATGGTCGGCGAGAGCAAGAGACCACGATGGGAATCCCTGGCAGCGCAGCAGCCACAAGTGAATGATTTTTAAGGCGGAGCCAACAGCCAATGGGCGTGAAGTGAAAGCAAAAGTCAATTCATTGCAAACTAGATAAGCTGATCAAGTACAGGTCTAAACATCAAGTCGCAGGCGTAAATGCGCTATGTTAAGCACGAATACAGGCCGAATGGCCAACCGAAATCCATCACTGTACGAGGAGACCTAGAATGGCGACATGGCGACCTAGGCGGACCCTCGGGCGCCGACGACCGATGCCAAGAGCATTAGGGCAGAGGGTTCGACGTTATCGACATCGATGAGTTGCTGAATCTGGTCGAGGAGGCGTTGGTCTCGTGAAAGAGGGTCGATAGCGAGAAGATGGGGAACGGCGGGCATTCGATGGAACCGGGACAATGTGTAGTCGATCAGGCGTAATCACCGACCTCCAGAGAGACAGGTCGAAGAGTGTCGCCGAGGCAATTGTGCGACGCCGGCGGGATCGGCGGAGGGGTGCATACACGATCAGTTGCGTCGCAGGCGAAGGTTTGAAGCCGCCAAAGTGGGTAGAGCTCGACTCAAGGCGTCTAATAATGACCGAGGGAGCAGGCCTGCGGTAGCGAAGGAGCGCACAGATATGTGAGAAGAGACTGAGAGGATGCCAGTACGCATGGTCGTCTTAGTGAGTGCAAGCGCAATGCCAGGCTGCGACCATCGCTGTTCGACACGCGTGGAGAAGTCTGGTAACGAGCGTATCTCATAGATATTGGTTCGCGTGTCGCGAGTAAGACAGAACGGGCAGTTCCGGGAGATTGCAGAAGACAGGTAGAACATTGAGTGGTGACATGATGGTCGTTGGAAAGAAGGTAAGCCTGAGAATAGCCCGAACACCAGTCGCGGGAGGAGGCCGGATCGGCCAGTGTCTGATGAGGCAATTTGGCTGATCGCAGACACAACGTTACGCGTGACAGACGCGTGACCGCGTTTACTGCTGCCGGTCTCGACGCGTCTTTGCTCTCGACCACCAGCTACGCGTCTTCGGTTGCCGAACCTTACCCTCGCCGCTAGCACGTCTCTCCCACGACTGAGCCGCGCCAATCATGTCTGCCGGAAGCTCAGATGGTGGTACGCCGCATAAGATGAGCTACGACCCGCACCAGAACCCGGAGGACAAACGAAGGATCCGCAAGCAGTACCGTGGCTTATTCCTGGATGATACAGGTACGCGATTCGTAGCATGGTGGAACTCGTGCTGAAAGTGATCAGGGAATACGCGTAAACCCAATGAATTCACCGCACAGGAGTTGCTTGACAAGGTCAAGCTCGCAGACAACCTCTTTGACGAAGGTGTGTCTCCTAACGCGTAGTTATAGAGCCTCACTCACGAGATGTTTTGATGCTTTCAGTCCAGGCGCCACAAGAAGCAACTCTCGACTCATCGTTCCTACTTGCTGCGTCTAATATGGGCGCGGCCAAGGCTCGCGCGATGAAGGCTGGTGGTGGGGCATTTGATGTCGACGACTTCGTCGCGAAGTTACTGAGTTATATGGGTGGCGGAGGAGCGGTTGAGGATACACAGGATGCTGCACCTCTTGACTGGGAAAAGATTGGACGGAAGGGTATGGCGAAGAGTAGGCGGGCACCCGCGATGGACTTCATGTACGTTACATTGTCACTTGTCTCAAAGGAGTTTGACCTAATCCTGCGAAGGCTTGGACCACTTCAGGTCGAGCAGAAGAAACGCGTGATGAAACAACGCGCGAGGTTAGAGAAAAACAAGGCGGACGAGGTCAAGCCGCAGGAGATAAAGGAGGACGATATCCAGCGTTCCGAGAACGAAACAACCAAGAACGTGATCATGGTATGTTCGACGTGTCTACGCTTGCGTCTAATGTCTAACTCGCCCCTGTTTAGATCAAGAACCTTCTGGAGGATAAGGCCGGCGAGCAGGAATCGGGGAAGATCAACCTGTTCCGCTTTATCCTTAATCCCAATGACTTCGCTCAGTCCGTCGAGAACATGTTTCACTTGTCTTTCTTGATACGAGACGGCGAGTGTGCTTTGGACATCGAAGACGACGGCGAACCGATGATTTGTGAGCACAATATCTATTCATCCGCCTTTCCATACTCACGATTGATGATTGTAGACATTTGTGAACGTCCGTCAGCACAAGACTACACAGAAGGCTTGAAGAAGCAGCAGTTGGTGCTCGAGTTCGACATGGAAGTTTGGGAGGTATGTACGCGCGGTCCTTTCCACGAATAATTTTGCTCATGCTTCCCCAGACCGCAAAGCAACTATTCGACATTACTGAGCCCATGATACCACAACGACCCAAGGCGCAGAAGGCCAAGAACGGGAAGTGGTATGGCTGACCGCGTTGCTCCGCGTCGACTTGCTGTGTGCCACATATATTGCTTTCCCGCGTGCTCTGCAGTCTGCGTACTTCGTTTCTTCGTTCTGGGTTCCGGCTACCTGCTTCAACCAGTGTGTACTTCTAACCTGTTATTGTACGCGACCTCTTCAATCCTATCTACTGTACAGCACATCCCCGCTAGTCCCTTATACCCCGCGATACATCCCTCCTTTCAGAACGACGCGCTGGCACTCCCCTTTTCACCCTACAGGTCATCTATTTCTTCTAGACTCCTAGATCACCACTACCTCGGTTATCATAATGCGTGATATCACGGACAGGTCGTCTTCTGCATGACGGACGAGCCATCTGTGCGCGGCGCGTTGTAGCGATGTGTGCTTTTAACAAGGGCTCCTAGAGCGGCACCGTGACAACTCTTGGAACTCCCTCGACCGCCCTCGGATACCGATTCGCGATACGCTGCACGACGGCTCAATGAGCCTGACTATATCACAAAGGCCGCTCTATGTACGCTGAAGAGTTGCGGTGAACGAATGGGTCTTTCGTTAGACCATGCAGCGATGAGCCCTTGTCAGTGTTCGTTGTTTTTGCGGGACGTGCACAACGTCGATGTCGACGGGTTAGGGACGTTGTGTACTTAGACGCATGGAAGAATGAGCGAAAGTCGTACAGGCCCACGGAGGCGGTCATTGATCGATTCTAGGAGTATATAGTACTAATCATGATCGCTTCACCGAGCTCGCAAAGCCAGCCTCGATGCGATGGTCGGATGGGACACCAGGAGAGGTGAACATACAATAGACGAACAACATGCGTATCTCTCGCGCCCTCCAGCCCAACCGGACACGGAGGTTCACCCCACTCTGGGTACACCTTGCACCACTTGGGGATATCTCTGGACAATCATCTGATGCGTGCCCAGTCGTCAGCCGAGCACAGGGTAGAGATACGGGGCAAGATGCTCACATCGAACAGCGCCGGCGCTCGGGCTGCCAGAACGTAGGGATCTTCGCCGAGACCAACGAATATTGTTGACACACCAGCTTCGATGGCTGATGCAAGTGTCAAGTCTGTGGGTGCAGATCAGTTCGTAGTGTGGTGACCGGCATTGACTCGACATACGGAGCTGAGCGCCAATGAGGAACGCGAAGAGCAAGACAGGAGCCGTATACTGTCCGTCTGCGTTGTAAGAGGGGTCCGTGACTGAGCGCGAGTGAGCGGGAGTTTCATAAGCTGATTGTGGATGAGACCTACATCGTAGATAGAGGTACGCAAAGAGCGAGCACAGGACTCCGACGAGATACGCTCCCCAGGTCAGCGCTGATGAATAGTCAGCAAAGCAGAACGATGTGCGGGAGGATAGGACATACTCATGCTCACAAGCGAGTCGTTCACAAGAGCATCAATACCCCGATCCTTGAACATGCGCCAAGTATCCTTGGCCGCAGAGATGTACGGTTTACCATACAGAGCTGTCAGATAGTCAGTACCTAGTAGATCTGCTCTTTTCTTAGCAGCCACGCACCGATTTCGATGTAGGCGTATCTGGTGATGGGAAGACAGCAGTCAGCGATGTGCGCGGGCAATACAACTTCGACTCACCTATTGAAGTACTGTACCATTCCTTCGATGATGCCGACGAGGCATTGCGCACAGCATGTCAAGATCGCGGTGATAGCTGAGACCCAGTCACGATCAAATGCCGAGACTAGTATACTGAGTACACACGGTCGCCGTCCTCAATAGACTGGTTGCGCAGGGAGTTCAAAACGAGCCGGATGATCTCAAGGATCGTCACGATCAGCGACCCGAACGCGATAGATCCCAACGACGTCGTGGAAGCGCGGAAGAATGATTGGGTTGTAGGGTGCTTTGGCATCAACCCGGCGTCTCGAGGTCCAAAGTAGTACCAACCTAAAAAAAGTGAGGGAATGAACTTTAGTGCAGATCTTCCGGAACGCACTGCCGTACGGGCCGCCAGCCAGCGTGGCGAGAGAGACATTGTTGATGGTCATGCTGGTCCAAATATACGAGAAGGTCAGGAAGAAGATAAGACCGGCGACCGTCCCACTGGAGCAGCTCGAGCCGTTTGAACACGCTACATGCGGAGGGAGAATCAGCTATGCACTTCCCACAAGCCTCAACCCACTTACAAGGGCTCCCTGGAGTCCAGCGTATGTATCTATTCATCGCAGTCAGCTTTGCGCTCTGGTGATGTCAATACGAGATACGCACGTTGCTATGACCGAAAAGGTGTACCACCTGCGCCAAAAGCTATCAGCCCAAGATCCAGCATGAAGTTCATGAACTTACACGCTCAAGCCAGCCTGTATGAGCAAAGTCGTGAAAGCGACCAGATACACGGACTTGTGCGCTTTGCTGACGTCCATGACAACCTGTAGAAGAAGAGATGCCAACGGTATCCTGGAACGGTACCCCCAGTACGAGAGTATCGAGAGTATCGCGATGATCGTAAAGATGATGGCGCCCGCTACGGCGAAGAGATCAGCGAGTGACTCGCAAATAAAGTAGTAGTACTCACACCAGTACTTTGTAACCCAGTAGTAGGCACAGATGCCACTAGAGTGTATCATCGTTAACCAAGTGCGCATAGGTCGACACAAGAGCAGCGTACATGTTGAGCGCAATTGTCAAGAGCAGGGTAATATGCATGATCGCGTGCGTGAATGCACGCGTCAAGATGAAGTACAGAGTCGACAGGACCAGTCCCGCTGCCGCTACGAGTAGCAAGAGGTACGCTGTTGAACTGTTTCGTGACCATGAGAAGCCAGTCGACATGGATGAGGCAAGTGCATACCTATTCAGGGTGACGCTATTGCCAGTGCTGTTGCTTCCCAGTCCTCCGTTTAGACCAGACTCCCGAACCCAGTAACTGAGCGCCAAGCCAGATACAACACAGAAGCCGATAAACTGCAGAGGTTCGCACAGGGTTCGGCCGCATCTTTTGTATCGAACGCACCTGAAGCCAGAAAAGGATCAGGAAAACCGGGTCGCGCACTCTCTTCTCCGACTTGAAGCGACCGCCCGCGGTAGGAGCCTTCTCCCCGGTCCCATATCCGTGTTCAACATTGGGCGCAGGATTGTACTGCTGGGCGTAGGGCTGCGAATTGCCCGGCATGTACGCGGGCTGCTGTTGCCCATAGGCGGCGTTTGGTGGTTGGGCGCCCCACTGCTGCTGCTGCGACATGTCGAGCTCGTCGTGGCAGTCGTGAACAAAGGAGAGGGAAGACCCCTCGGCGAAGGCAAGGCTTGTTCATTTCAGGCAAAACATACATAGGGGCTGACGTCGAACATGCAGGGGAACATCATGGCTGTTCGATTAGACTTTGCGCTTGGCGTGCGGCAGCCTCAAGGTGACGGTGACGTCGCCGAAGACCCGACAATATACGCGCCCATAGTTATCCATACCTCTTAAGCTAGTTTATCTGACCGTTTTTACGCATTCCACCCATATATGGTCCTTGCCTGCCTCGATCAAGTTCCAAGGCTATTCCATAGTCAAGCGATGATAAGTGAGACACAAAGATGCGTTTATAAAATCCCGAGACATGACTATGGGTACAATATCGTATGATCAATAATGACTGTTCTTGTGTGGCAGCTGGTGCGCAAAACATAGCGAAGAGATCGCATGCAGGCAGGACAGACGGGGTACCGGTTTATACAATTTCCTTCAAAGCAGCAAAATCCTTCGTGATAGTCGCATTGGCGATGGGTTCAAGCATTATGAATCCGAGGAGACGTCCTTCAAGCGGATGACCATGACAGTGATGTTATCGTTCGTGTAGCGCGTCGTCGCCTCTTGAATAAGCTTATTGGCAGCGTCCTGGACGTTCTGTATGGGGCGGACGATGTCCGCCGCCATTTGGTCATCCAGGACATCCCAGATCTGTAACCAACTATCAAAAGATGCACGGTTTCAGCGTGAGGTGCAGAACGTACCCCATCGCAGGCCAGGATCAGGAACTCATCGCCGTCGGTGAGCTCCGTCTCGGTCGTGTACGGCGCGCCGACGACGAACTCCTTCATGGAAGAATCGCCGAGGCTACGAGTAACGGCGAGCACCCCGTTGACGCGTCCGCTCATGACGAAACCCCCGGAGTCCATGATTCGTTTGGCCTCTTGCTTGTCGGTCCCCTTGTGGTCGTACGTGAGGCGTAGAGCGCGTCCGCGCCGACAGAGGACGCCGCGTGCGTCGCCGGCATTCGCAACGTACAGCGTCCGTCGCAGCGAGGCGCCAGGTGGCGGAGATTGAACGGGGCCGTTGGATAGCGTGTTTTCGCGCGAGTTAGTGGTGCGAGTTGGTGACTGGGTGCGGGGAGTCGCCGAGGGAGAGTTGTTATTGTTCCCTGAAGAAACGCTCTGGCTAAGACGCTTAAACGCTTTCTTGATTCTGCTTTGCGACGAACCCTTGTCCGCTCCAAGGTTATTTCCCGAGCTGGAGCTCGCCGGTGCGGGCCGATCGAGTGGCGAGTGCGAGTTGACGATCGCAGTAGTAGCGTCCAATCCGGAAGAGAAGGGTTGGTGTCCGTCCGCGTCCTCGATCCGCAGGAAGGCAGTGACGGCAGTGCAGCCGGAGTGTATCTTGCCCTGCGACTCGTTGCTCATCTTCGTAAGGTGGCGATCGACGCTCTGAAATGCGAGATTGAAGACATCGGGAATGTGCATGTCCGGGTTCGTCTCTAATTGTTGCAGCAGGTGCTGGATATCGCGTTTATCATCCTATTGACACGGCCTAAAAGTACAAACCCCACCTCATGGAAGTTCTTTGAACACCAATCCGCAGCCTCCTTTCCGGCATGGCCGTCGAAGACAGCGAAGAATCCCTGCCCGCTTACTCCCGCGAAATCGAAGACATAGGTATGTGCGTCCTCCATCGTACGTCTAGGGCCTTTCTCGTCCGCTACACCAAATCGGAACGTAGGCAGGGTCTCGGACCAAGGATTCGGCGCCTTCAAGATTCATGTCGATATCGAAAACAGACAAATATGCACGCGACTACACTCACTGGAGCCGTATACGGGAGATCAACCGTTTCATCTGTATGCTTGACCGGCTGTGCGGAAATGACATCATCTTCAGAAGCCATGGTAGAGAAAGAAGCAGATATAGTCGGATTGAGTCGGAGTGCTGGTTGATGCTAGGATACGAAGCCAAGCGCGAATCTGACTTCACTGAACGTTCAACAACGGTTTACAACTGCAAAGAATGAGATAGAAGCCGATGTAACTTCAAAGCAGAGAAAGATCGGCCAAAGGCTTGGGTGGATGGTGGTGGTAGTTGCGGTTGAAGCGAGCGAGTACGCGGCTCTTGAGCCAGATGAACGCTCCAGTATGGGGACGTCATGCAGACGCGACCACGTGTGCCCAGTGCCGCCGGTCTGCGGTTGCGAGGCCCGAGTTTGTTCCTTGTTTTCAACGGCCATGATATCCTGCGACAGAGATATGGCAGAATACATACAAGTGCGAGATTACACCTCAAGATACGCTATTACTGGATACTGTATATGCACTCTTGGCCTCGTTCGGCACCCTTTTGTTGACCGCAACGCGCATGAACCACCGCGTCAGGCTGTGGCTCGAGGCTCTCATCGTCATCAGCGCCTTCGCTGAGCACCAGGCTGTCCATGGACCTTGGGGTGAGGGCACGCGTCACCTATAATGAGGCTTCTTCCACTAGCCGGATCGGATAATACAGTAGTCCTTATGGCATGGGAAGCGTTCTCAATGGCAGGACGCCCTTGCTTCCGAAGGCGAACAAGTCGACATGCGTTCTTGTATCTGAAAAGGGGCGGGCGTTGCGACGGCTTATCCGCTCTTGATTGTCCTGGGGCATGCCAAGCGCAATGGTGCATGCACCATACTCGCGACTCAGTATTCATCTCTAAAGCACTCTGCGTGCCTCTCTGCGCACGTCGTTATCCTCCAGGCAAGTCTTCACGCTGTCGGCAACGAGCTTGCACGCATCCCGGGCCACTGAATCAATGTTGACTTGCTTCCCAATCGACCTAGGTACTTAGGAGGCATCGTAACTCGATAGCTTCTTATCGGGAGACCGCGGACTCCGAGCTTTTAGGTTACGCTATCGTCCACGGGCAAGTAAAGCAGGCCATCGTGCCGGACCAGGACTTCAGGGCTGAAATCGGGGAACATTGTTGCAATTAAGAACATCTGATGTCAGTGTACTGTATACATAGACTGGTCCCCGCGGCCACGTTTGAGAGAACATCGAACAGCTCGCAGCGATGCTTCTCGAGAGTCTAACACGCTGTAAACACCTTCTCTTTCAATTCGTCTGATCCCCGTTAGCACTCGCACAGACTCGCACGGCTCTAATTTGCGTATGGCAATTTTGAGCGAACACCTGGTCAGCTCATGCCGCCACTTATCAGAAGCCTCACAGAAGTTTCCGTTACTTCGTGTATGATCATAGATCATGACGGGCGGCGAGGCCGAATCACATAGGTATGTAGAGCATAGCATGTAAGAACATAGCGAGATTATCCGATGTACAGGGTATTGCGAGTTATAAGACGACTAGTGTGCACAGCAGGACAGGATATTGTGTAGGGTGGAGGCAGATGGGTAATGATAGCGTGAGTGCAGAGTATAAACAAAACGTATGGGATGGACAGCAGGACAACGCGTGTATAACATGCTTGAAAGTGGATCAGTGATGATAGGGAATGACTGCGGGCACCATGGGCTGTGGCTGGTGGAGAACGGGCGCATGGTCGTGGGCGCTGGAGTCCACGGATGACTGATACGTCTCGTGGTGCGGTTCAGAGTACGACTGCGAGTACTGTTGAGCGTAATATACCTCTGCCGGCCAAGCCGGCTCAGGAGACGGATTCTCGTCCACGTGCTGGTAGGTCCTGCATCAGTGAAAGCAAATACCCAGCGGAGCAGGACACGCACGTAGTACTCGTGCGAGTATGTAGGCGACTCTGTGTAAGCATCGACAGCGGCGTTCTCTTGTATATGACCGTATTGGTCCCACGACAACGCCGAAGCGTCAGGGTGAGACGCAGGTAGATGATGGGAGGGTGGCAGGAACTGAGAGAAATGAGTATCAAGCGCAGCGTTTCTCGAGGAAAGCAAACCCACCTCCAAGGGCTCATCGGCCTCCTGCTTGACCGCGATCAAACCGGACAACGCATGCACTGGTACCAACCCAGGGCGAGGCGCTGGAGGCACAGTGTACCGCACGCCAGGGTACGCATCTCCGGAATACACAGCGATAGTGTCATCGCTATGCGCATGTGCGAAATGCGAATACGGCAGAGACGATAGTTCAGGTATCGGACTCAGGCCGTTCGCCAACGTGGACGGAGGGGCGGCTATTGGTTGCGTGGAGGGGGGAGGATAAGAACCAGATGCCATTTGTGGTGGCATGGGCGCTCCGTAGTTGTTCGAAGGGGCATTCCAGGCCTGGCGTGAGGCGTGCACAACAGTCGTATTCCTAATCAGACGTCAGCAAAGGCTCAACAACAATAGGGTCGTAAGACACTTACGGAACTGGTACGCCAACTTGCGAATAGTGTAGGGGGGCTTGACGCATAGGCAAAGGGTGTAAGGCCGTCGCAGCGGACTTGAGGCTCGGCGCACTGTATGAAATATGTCACATTCGGCACCATTGCGAATAAAGTGTGCGATAATACCTGTGGCGCCGCGAGAGAGTAGGGAGCGGTGGGGCTAGCCTATCTTCCGTATACGCGTATTTGATGACCACACGGTGAGGAGACTCTGGTACACTAGACGGGGTGGACGACGCGTCGGAAAGACCTGCACTCGAGCTCGCAGTATAGGGCCGGGCCTCGTCTGTAGACCAGTTGTGAACGGCTTCGTCGGCCACCAACGGTGTTCGCCTCGGGCCCGTAGGCTCGGGCCAGGTACACTGAATACAGGTGAGTTTCAATAGGGATCGGCGTGTGAATGCGGACTGACAGTCTTGCCACTGTTTTGACAGCGCTCGCAGTCGGGCTTGGCCTCGTCGCACTGGGACTTGGAGTCAGAACACGTCGGAGCTGCAATCATCCTGCTCACTTTGACTTTCTTCTTCCGGCAGGTGAGGCAGCCAGTTTTGCAACGAGTATACTTGGGTCGACGCCGCTGCATTGGTGCAGCGTGCTCGTATGTAGCGCGCCTGCCCGAGAGATCTATCTCTGACACATGCGCGCGTAGAGGTAGGTGAAAGGATGTTCGAGAGTCGATAGAGCTGTATATGACATCAGCATGCGCGAACACAGAACGCCGTGTGGCACTCACTATGCGAAAGGGTTGTCCATGCTAGATGGGTGAAGTAAGTGACAGTTAAGAGGTAGTGGGTGGTTGTAGGAGCGGGAGGAGGGTGTAGGCATCACGTCTTGGACGGCAGATATATATGAACGGCCGGACATGCATGGGCCTTGCGTTCTTTAACCAGGTGCGAGTTGCCGGATCAACGCGCGTGGAGGTTGAATCTTCTTTTCAATCTCAGTTGGATCTCAGGGTGTACGAACACGCTCCGTGATCGTACACAAGGAAAGCGAAGCTTCTCCCTCCGCCGGATATAAGTGTCCGACAATTTGGTGAGATGTTCAAAAGGGCTTGAGGTTCCCCGCAGCACTTGTGGCGCGTACGTATGATGAAAGTATATCCTTTTCGGAGCGTTAGTTTTCCTCCTCTTGAGTGCAATGCGCCTCCTGTTGCTTGGGCCTTTGTGGTCTTTGAACGGCTGCAAGTTACGCTTCATCGTTTGTGCCATGGTTCAGGACGGTTTATGGGGGCCTGATGCCGTTTGCGGTTCGTTCGCCGTCCTGCGGAAAGACTCGCGAAATTTTCAGCAGCTAGTGAGCCCAGACGGCCCTTAGTGTCGCCTATTGTCTTCTCCTATATACCACGTGTCAATGAGTTGTTTCTGAGACAAGTACTCATGATGCTCGCGATGCACTATCGGAGCAGGACTTCGTAACCTCGTGGCACAGAAATGCCGGCTCAATCACCGTTTGATCTCGGTGCGTGTCATTATGGCGACAGTGGCAAGATACTAGCGGTATAATGGAGGTAACTCGAGAGTGCGGACAGATTACGCTGAAAGGCAGAGCTGTTGTGACGTTGGCTAGACGAATGTGGGTAAACGTACATATAGAAGCGAAAGCCTTGCTTGTACATGCGCTACATTACAAGGAGGTGTCTTGATTGCGACAAGGAAGGTCCCTAGATTGTCGATCTGCAATGAACACGACACGCTAGGTGCGAGAAATTGGAAGTAAAGGAAGTTTCTCTGCTATCGAATGATGCTGGCCACTATGAGTATTCTACCAGCACGCTGTATGGAGAACTGGTACTCACCGTCAAATGTGTCCTCACACCCGGCGCTCTGATCAGTGCCTTCGGAGGAAGCTAAGTGCCGGCAATGAGAAGAAGGACTGCGTACTGCGGGGTGTGAAGGTCAGTAAACCGCATTGACATCTCTGGGGCGAGCGTAGCCTCTACTCGGAGTCAGGGTATATTAGCCCGAAGAGTGAATAATCGAGGATTCGATGACAATGCCCTGGACATTGTAGAGTTTGTCGTATGCCTAACAGTCTCATGGAAGCCAAGAAAGCCCGTGACGTGCCCACAATCTTCAGGGTCGATAAGCAGTCGTCCAGTCGCAACTGAGAAGCTTCGCAGACATACGTAGAAAACTTCCATGGCCTAACATGAATACCAGTGCGAGCGATCGTATACCGATGGAAAAGGCTCAGGTTGCCCTGGACACCACGCCGCCACCTTTTTTTTCTTCGTCTCGTCATGCCGCGGCGGGTCATCTCCTCTTTACTTGCCCCATCGAGCACTCAAGAAATTTGGGACTTGGGCCCTGGTCGAACTCCGTTGTTCCATTCAAGTAGAACTTCAATATGACAATAGTCGTAGTAGAGGATTGTCGTAGATGGTTTCGAGAAGAAGTCATGGTGGTAGCGGAAAGGCTGAACAAGATGACGCGATGCTGGGCCATACTGCCGGCTGCAGGCACGCGACGCCGGGTCCGAAATTTCCCGACGCGGCGGCGCGGCGCCCGGCTGAACGCGGTGTCTTCCCCGCGACCAGAGGCGATCTCTGCCTCCTGCCGCCATCAGTACCTCGAACTACTCGTATTGGTATTGTACAGGGCAATTCGTCCTAGAAGATTTCTTTAGGTTTTTAGCTTCGGCCTAGGTCATCCTTATCCAGGGGGTATCTCCCACCGATTCAATTTACCTGAAGTTTGAGCCCCGACGCGGCCGAGGTCCTTCTCCGCAGGTGTGGCCCAAGCTTCGCACTAAGGCAATAGCTTAGCTCTGTTTAGCCACGGCCACATCTCCAGATCTCCAGGACCTCCCCGTCTTGCTTGCATGTCACTGCCGATCTCATCTGAGTGGGCAGGGCAGCTGCCCTGCGCAAACACCATATGTTATCCTCCTTGTCTCGCTTTGTGAAGTATATGGGCTCGAAAGTCTTGGATATACGCAGTTGCAGGCGTATCTGGGATGCGAATAGGGCTTAATGTTCTTCCGGAGAAACCGCGCTATGTATCTGTATGGACTATATCCAGCTTTACGCAAGTCATCGACATTCGCGAGTTTGCCGACTCCTTGCTACTTCTCTGCATTTGCCCACTATCAAGAGTCCATCTTGTCGCCAACGTCCCAAACTCCATGTCCCGTGCGCGGACCATGATTTCCTATCTTAGCAGCGGGGATGATATCAGCTGCGAATGTCTGGCGAACCATACATGCCGGTTCTTAGGTATACCCACTCTTAGCTTGAAACGCGCGTCTAAGTACAGGAGCGTCCATCTGTAGTGTGCACGGATGTCCCATTCGGCGAAAGAAAACTGAACACCTCATATGCTCTCCACTGACGGAAGAAGGGAAGCTGATGGTCGCGGCGCTCATCCGTTAGTCACTTTCCGACGAATGGTCGCGGTTGACGCTCAGCGCTCAACAGACGTCCCTGCCTCACGCGAACAGCGCGCGACTCGGCGGCGTACTACTATCAATCATGCATACATTCTTCCATCTAAGTACCAAGTGCTTCCTTGTGTCTCTTGTCAGCATGCCAGGGCCGCAGAAACTGCTTGTACCTGCTGACTATACTTCGTAGCTCATCGACCACGCTTTGCGAATGGGTTACCAAATGCAACTTCCCGTCGTGTCATGACTGACTTGGCTTATTATTCCAGATATCGTCGGACGCGCGCTAACAGTCTGCAGCAGGTCGCTGTTAGCGTAGCTTAAGACGCCTGCCCGCCGACCGTGACCGATCATCGTTGAACGTACGTATAATACTGGACGCAGAACACGAGGTCACAAACCTACTGCGACAATGCAGGCACAATACAATTGGCTGTCTCTCGCAGTAAGCCTTCCAGCGCCTTAACATCAACGGATGTCCGTGTTTAACCCACAATTCAACTCGAAACCTCAATGAGATCCATACAACTCTCGCAACGCCGCTCTCACCGATCTGCATTGTACAGTCAACTTGGTACCCAGGATGCGGATTGGGATGTGGGCCACGGTTCTGCTTACACTCACATTTGGGCGTAATACTACTGCATTCAGATTTGTGCACGCCCGAACCGAGAGATAGGTCTGTTCAAGTTCTCACTCACAGCGCTCATGCATACGTCTTCGGGACTCCGCTTTGAAACTCGTTGTTTTACGCCAAGACGATACTTCGGCAGTCCCAGCCCTGCCCGCATCCCGAGTGCTGCCCGAATCACTCATCAAGTTCGGACATACATCTTGAAGCTCGAGGCCTTTCCCCTCCCCTTTGACATAAAGACATATAGTTCGCGTTCAACTCATTGAATAGAGTGACCTCCGTGGAAACTTACTGCTGCCATAGTCCCAACGTGACCCATGTAAGTACTCTTCCCCAAGGAGACCGTCGCCGCGTCTTGGCCGAGAGATCGTCTGAGATCGTCAGGTTCTCATGATGAGCTCTCGCTACCGGGATACACGGTTTCCACCGGATGGCCATTCAGTTCAATTATGCGATCACCCCGGAGGCCTTGAAACGACCACAGCAGGCGGTGCACAATGTCCGACACACTCTATCTGCGGCAATTTCCGCAGAACTGTCGATCAATGTGCTTGCCATCTGTTGTGAGCCACGAGGCTCACACACGCGCCTCGTGCTCACGGCGCGGCATCCGTGGCATCCGTGGTCCATATACATGTCTTTTGTCGCAGCCAAATCCTATTATGCCAAGCTCAAGCCTCGATATCTGGGTTAGGACCGAGGCAGCTTTGGATATGCTATGATGACCAGCAGCCCATCTTTGGTGCTCTGATCTACCAACGAACTTTTAATTCTTCGTGCATGCATGCGATGCTTTGCGTTGAAGAGTCGAGATATTCTTCCCTGAAGGCTGCGCAGTCTCAGTGCTGCTCAATGTGTTGAGGACATACTCGACAAGTACCTGGCAACCCAGCCTTGAACTCACAGAAGGTATAATGCACGAGCCGCACCCTGCCGCACCGCGCTCCAACGCTGAAGGAGTTTAACGGGCTAGGGCTTTGGGCTTTTAACGAAGCACACGCAGATGTATCCAGATATCCAAATTTCCAGGTTTCGGTACGTGCGTATGACAGTAGGTAACAACTTTATAGCTTTGAATCGGATGGCAGGGGGTTAACACGGGACGTGAAGTAAACACAGACACAAACAACATTTTCAGGTTTCGAAACAAACGAACGAGGGTACTCAAACAGGCCACCAAGCCAGGGCCTCCCAGTCAATGCCCTCCTCAACGATCCATATGCATATATGTAAATGACCAAGCAAAGATGGGCCCTCCTCACACCGCCCGCTCGAGCCTCACCGGCCTCTCTATGCGCAGAAGAGACCGAGAAGCTGGGAGAAAGGCGAAGGAGTGCCCTGCGGGAGAGCGGAACAGATATGCGTTGCGGTGTTGTGTTGTATATAGCGATGCGAGCGAGCAGTGCGAGAGAGCGATGTAGAGTCGAATTTGGATGAAGACACGTTCCAAGGCGAGGGGCGGAGTAAGCAAGAGGGTCGAGATCCAGCAGCAAAGGGCGAAGGGTCAGAGAGCGGGGTATGAACGAGGTAGATAGAATCATGGCCCAGAAACTTCGATAGCGGGCGCCGGGCCCGTGCTCGAACTGGTCCCTGGCCGCGAGGTTCTGTGGCGAAAAGCAAAGAAACGGTCCGTCAGTACCTCATGTTTATCATGCGCACCACGAAGCTTAAGTACGGGCGAAAGAGTGGAAAGATAAACTCACGACGTGTGCCCGCTCCGCCGCGTTTTCTCCGGCTTGACATACTTCCAACCCCAGACCTCGCTCAGCCAGCGTGCCATGTTGACGTGCGAGGACATGTTGGTCACGATCCATGGATGGTTAAGCAGGTCCTTTGGTGTAGGGCGCTCGGCCGGGTCAACGCGCAGCCTGGAAGACAGTTCGTGAGTAAGCTGTTGTGAAGACTTCCATGGGCGAAGGGCACGTACGTCTCCCGAATAAAGTCCTTCATAGCGTCCGACCACGTGAAGCCGTCCTCGTCTTCCAACTGTGGCGGCTGGAAGGAAGAACCAAGTCAGGATCGACGGTAGCAGGAGATTAACGGAATTCATTGTACTCACTTCGCTTGAAGAGATATGAATCATGAGCTCGATGGGCGCCAAGTCACCGCTGAAGGGGAAGCGATTTTGGACGAGCTCGAGAAGGCTGAGACCGGTAGACCAGACGTCTGCGCGGATCGAATATTCCAGTCCCTGCAAGCGCTCCGGCTATACAACAACAAAGCAGCGCCCATTAGTGATTGTTGCAACGGAGCGCGGAAAAGGGCGCTTACGGCCATGTAAAGTGATGTGCCCGTGAACGTGTCAACGACGGAACCGATAAGCTCTCCGGAGACGCCAAAGTCGCAAAGCTTGACCACACCATCGCGCGACAAGAGAACGTTGGAAGGCTTTATGTCACGGTGAATGAGGTCCTTAGAGCGTAAGTATGCCAGGCCTTGCAGCATCTACAAACGAACCGCAGGTCGATCAGCGCCGGTGCATCATGATGAGCACAACAACAACGAACCCCTTCCGCGAGTCTACCGGCGACCTTCTCTCCGACCCGGGCACCGCGCTCCCGGATGCGATGGCCGACTGCCTCGAGGGACTTGCCCTCGCAAAGCTCCATCACGACCTTGACCTCTGAGCTCGACGGGGACATATATGCGCCATAAAAGCGAATGATGTTCGGGTGCGAGATCGTAGTGATGAGGTTAAGCTCGCGCAGAAGCTGCTTCATCGGCGCCTCCCGCGTCTGGATGGCCTTGCGGGCCATAATTAGGCCTGTTCGCTTGTCCACGACCTGGCTGACAGCTCCGCCAGCACCTTCGCCCAGCCGCGTGTCCTGGTCTCGGGACGTATCCTCGAAAACATCGTCGTTCCATTCCGAGTAAGGGTACGGTTCGATAACATATTCTCCGCTCTCGGGCCGAGACTTGTCAGAGCCCATCGTAGCGCTCGGATCGGGCGTTGCAGCTGCACTCCCTCGAGTCTCGATATCATGGATCGTTCGCGAGAGATCATCCATGCTGTACGCCCTCGGCCCGCGCGATGCGTTGATCGTCGGGTCGCCAGGACGAATGGTGGTACTGCCCCCGCCGTTAGACATGTTCGACGGCGGTGCAAGCGATGGCCCGCCATAGTAACCACCCGAGAACAGTCCGTAGCCAGTTGCAGACGGCGAATCGGGCTCAACGGGCCGCGGTGCAGGTGCCGCCCCGCCGCCGCCCAGTGCGAGTGAAAGCTTAGGTTTGGAACCACTTGGAGCAGGCGAGGGCGCTCCAGGCATGACAAGACCCAGCTTGGGCGCAGCAAGGCGCGGTTTGGGCGCTGAGGGAGGAGGATCAGAGTTCTGTAGCGGAGAAGACGAGGCTGGGGTAGAGTCGGGCTGCCGATGTTTGCGAATCGTGAGCGGCGCCGTCGGCGGCAGTGGTGACGGCGCCCTATTCGGGCGAGGACCCAGAGGTCGCCCTCCGCTAGGATGAATAGATGTGGACATCGAAGATGGAGGAAGAGGCAGGAGGCAACTCGACTTAGAGGCCGGTCGTCAAGCCTGTTGCATTGTAGATCATACATGATATATTGGATATTATTCACAACATTATCATGGTACTGTAGCCAAGTGGTTACGGCGTTACGTTTAGGTCTTCTAGATCTCAATCCGTAATGGGGCGACCCTCGCGAGTTCGAATCTCGTCAGTGCCAATGACCAGGATGATAATATTTTTTTTAACTCCGAATTGGTACACAAGCGTGCGAGTAGGTAAGCAGCGCGATATGTAGAGCAGAGAAACCTCCCTTCCGAACTTCTGCGTGATGCTTAAAGAGCCTGGGCACATGGGACTTACACGACTCCGAAGTCATTGTCAGCGGCAGTCTCTCTGTCTTGCTGACACCGACAATGGAACTACCCATCCTTCGCTCATGAGGGAACTCCGCTAGGCTAGCCTGAATTGTCTCAACGGTTAGCAAAGGAACCCAGCCGATTCGGGTGTCCGACCGTACGCGCAATGTCGGCAAGAGGTTGCAAATATCACTGCATGACATCTCCTGAATACGCATTTGCAAGCTACGTGACGTATACACAGTTATCCAGAGCTGTTGCAAGGCAGAGCTATGTGGTGTTCAGAAGAACTTATGAGCCACAGTTAGCCACCTCGTTTCTAGATTCAACTAAACCTCACGATGGTCAAGTAACCCAAGACGCAATAGGCGAGGAAGGTCAAGCGATTCGCGGCTCGGAGTAGTCGGGAAGCCTTCGCCCCTACACCTATTCAAGTTCCCTAACAGGCGTGCGATGACCGTCGACGTCGTGATTGTGAGACGAATAGGGATTTCATTCTGTATATGGGGTAGTGGAACAAAGTGACGGGAAACAGCAACGATAAGAGCGATGTTACACAGGAGTGAGAGCAATAAGTCAAAACAAAGATTGTGTCCGTTGATAGACGATACGTGTGGGTGCGATTGAGATGGGATAGTGGTACTAGCGATTGTTCAGCATCTTGAAGGGAGTGGCGAGGTTTAGAGTTATTTACCAAAGTTGGCTTGGTTCGTTCTTGAGATAGTGTTCCTTCAACGCGCACTCGTCCTCCTCTTCCTTGGCGACCGCGGTACTTCCTCGACGTACACGTCGTCGAACGTACGATACGCCGTTTGGCCGCTGGATTCGTCTCGCTCTGCCATGCTGGCCCAGCAGCAATGCCAGCCATCCTTCTCGGCAAACTTGAACGCCAGCGCCAAGTGCTCAACATTCCACCGCAGCTCTTGCCCGACCGCATCCCGACTCAACGCGGCGTCCTTCATCGAGATATACCGAGCAGCTTGTACTGTGAGCCGCACGGTAGTTCCGCTCTCTTGTCCCATCGATCCGCCATTGCGCGAGAATGAGCCGGATTTATTCCTCGAGTGCGTCGGGAACGAGTCGGATGTTGGTGTGGTCGCGGAGATAGGAGTACTGGGACCAAAGAGCGGCGCGAGCGCGGCATTGCATTCGATCTCGCGCGGAAGACCAGCATGCACTGGGTCATATCCATCTACGCGCACTTGGAAGGAGCGGCCATCGATGGTGTATAGAGAGACAGCAGGATGTGTCCGAGAGCGAACGATGCGCGTTATGATGCAGCCGTTCAAAGCTGTTGGATCTATTCCGCGCGAGAAAGGCCGGCTCTGAGTGCGCTTTCGGGCATGGGTTGGGCGCAATTTCGAGGGAGAAGGAGGCGATGCATCTGAGGACGCAGACCACGATTCAGAAGATGGGAGAGATGATGTCTCGGAGGATGTGTCGAGGCTGAGAGGCATGGTCACGAGCAGTCAGATATCGAGATACAGCAAGAAGACACAAAGCTAGAGAGTACAGCGGATGCAAAAGCTGGTGACTATATACAGAACTTCAGAACATGCATGTGGTTGTGGTTGTGGTCAACACTGGTCAAAGCGCGGGACAAGAGGCGCTTCGGGTCATGGCCCGCGCGTCAGCGGCGTGGGCAAAGTCGGCATGCGCTTGTTTCTTTCTCGCCGCCATCATGGTCCAGACGTCCAAGCTTCCCCTTCCACCGGCGGAGTGCCCAATCTCACTGCTTACCCCACATATTGCACCCGTCTCGCACCCTCTATGAGTCTTTTATGACACTTCGATCCGCACTCTTTGGCCGGAACGCCAATCCCGACCCAGGAGCATAGTTCAACTTCGCAGCTTCCTGATTTCGACGGCGGACTTCCACTGACCTGGGCCAGGGCACCTAGTCACGATACATGGACGGCGAAAGCTCACGGTTGAGGCAGATTCCTGGGCTTTGGACGTGTTCGCGGGTCATTAGGTCCTTGATGGCTCAGCATAAGGGGAATCAAGAAGCCTTGCGGTTTCATTCGCCACATAGCAGGCTCCAGGATAATGCATGACCATCTTTATCTGGGTCTGCTCACAGATATGATCCTACGGGGCGTCCTATATGATGTGAGGCTACATCTTGTAAATTATGGATCGAGAACGCTCAATGCACCCTCAGATAGCAGCATGGTGCAGGCCTCTGCGTGAATCAGGCATCGATAGCGACTCTTACGGAAATGCGACGCTCCAGACCGAGATCAGTTTCGACATTGAGGGAGAGTTCGGTCGCGTGCGATGGTGAGTCTAAGCTAAAATTTACTCGCTGATGCTTGAACTAACAACCGCGTCTTCTCGGGTTGGCCTCGCAGATGTAACCCAATCTATCATCTTGGCTGATAGTCTCGAAGATATCACGCTCACAAGAGATACTTCATGCTACATGAGATCCGCAGGCCTGCTCTGTGCCGTCGAACGAGGAATTGTGATCGTATACATCAAACAAAAACGACTTCAGGATCGAATATCGCAAGTAATTCCAGACCAACTCCGTTACGCGCTGTCCTGACATACCCGCTGTAGGAACCTGTGTGTCACGACGGATCGAGCCCACCGTCGGCTTCATGGTTGCTTCATGAATAAGAGCGCTCATCGTCATCCTGTGCCTATAGCAGTCGACGAGAAATACATGTGAAGAGAACTCCATGGGTGGCTACAGACCTGAGCGAGCGCACTGCGTGATTTGGAAACAAACTCGGCCGTTTCCGGCATCCATGGCCAGACTTCCGAATTGGACGATCTAACCGTCGCCACGGCGGTATGCTCTATACTCCATGGACCTACTGTTGCTGTGAACTATCATTCTACTCTTGAGCGTGCCCAGGCTCGCCTTGGCCCCCCTGACTACCCGCGATACAGGTTTCAAATACATTTGCATGGGCTTGTTCCATCCTTACTATAAGGAGTTTGGCACCTATTTGCACATCTGCGGGAGCTTGTGACACAGCTCCCTCTCCTCTCCTGCCCACGCTGTGCGCGTGAATGCTTACAAGTAATGAATCTCCCATGCTTCGATCGAGGATAACGATAATGTGAGGTGCAAGCATTCGTACGCGACTGCTGCGGAATATGTATAGTGCCGGTACCGCGAACGACGCTGGCAAACACTGCGATCCCAGTTAGAATCTCACCGACTGCTCCTGTCCCTGGTCATCGGATAGGCAAACCTACATACAACAGGGACGAAAATGACCCGTACTCGTGATGGCAACGACGGGAATTTCCATCACGAGAAGCCGTACCTCTTTGCGCCGCTCACCGCGACGAGGACCTCGTTGGCCCCGAATCTCAGCTGCGCCTCTGGCTTCGGTGCGAGCTGCGGCACCCTGTACGCGATCCTATCATTCATCCTTCGGACCAGCCGCTCCGAGCTCGCCGCAAGCACATCATGCAGCGCGTATGTCCTGTCTATCATGTCCATCGCGGGTGATGAAAAAATCGCCGCTAAATGCTTTCTACACAGCATCGCACGCTAGTGGATGGCCATCCTGGCTCACGCGCCGATGTCTCTTGTGCAGAGATGACAGATGTCGGCCTGCCATCATCGTCGCGGTCATACTCGTACGTCGCGGAAGATGGAGAGGACAAGCTAAGCCACAGTAGACGCGCAAGGCGCCCCGTGTCTACGCTACATCATCGACAGACCCTGAAATTAACCCCAGGCGCTTAGGAAAACGAGATACTCCATGCTCGGCACCGGATGGCTCTCCGTTTTCGACCTATAGTCCCCATGAGTGTACTCCTGGGCCTCTGCTCACCGCCAGATGCCACCAGGCCCTTGACATTGAAGTCTACCTCCATGGGAAGCTCAGGGCATGGCGCCTTCACGAAAGGGTGGCAACCTTCCTGGCCGATGATCAGCCGTGCATTGAACCGGAAAGACCTATCTACCGTTCAAGCTGGCTGGCCTCGGAATCATTGCCTAAAGTACACCCTTCTGGCGAAGGCATGGTGGTCTTACAGAGAGCGCAGCAAATGGGGACCTCAGACTCGTAGGATCTCGATCGTGTATTCCTGTGAGAGACCCTATTTTGTCCCCATTTTCAGCAGGTTACAGGACTGACTTCTTTGTTTTACTTGTCTCCAGATGTACTCCGAGCGCTCGTGCGACAGTGCTCCCGGTCAATCCGTGTTGCACGCCCACCATCGTCCCTGACCGGCCTCGTACTGTACTCACGCTACTAGCCATGTTTGCTCTTTGGAACCTTTCCGCTAATGGATTGTTTGGGCCTACTGTAGTGCAACTATCCGCACTCTATCTGCGGCGCGCCTGGACCAGCGGGGATTACGTCGACGGACATCGTTCAGCGAGCTCAGATTGTTTGGCATTCAGAAACATTCGGGAAATGTCCTTTTGTCTATGGGATCTGCGCTTTCTGGGCCGTCTAAGCACTCCCATCAAAGATCTACGCGGCAATAATGCACTATTGACTACAAAAGTGGATGTAGTGCCTAGACGATAGCAAGACTCGCAGGACTCGCACTCGGGCCCCGAGTTGTGTTCGATCACACGATGGTTCATTCCGTTCGTGTGCGCTCACTAGAGCGCATCATCTTCTCGAGACATTGAGAGTCTGAGATAGCAACTCAAAGCCTCGTACTGGCCGCGCCATCGCCATCTACTCGGCTGCCGTATCGTCTTCTCCGAGTGCGGGGCGCGCGCTCATTGCGCGCCTTAAGATGATAAACATCCCCGCGCTGTACCTCAAGTCCGTGCCTTGATCATTGTACTCGCAGGAGGTTTCATTCGACGCCTTCACGGCCGACGGGGGACGGTACTACGCACTCAACCGTTGGAGTCTCACAGAAACAGGGCACCACTAAGGCATTGTGGGACGTCATGATACATGACATAGAGGTAAGGGTCGGTCGTGTTCATAAGCTCGTAAAGGCTACGGGTGCAAGAGTTCGTGCTTGAACTTCAATTCAGTCCGAGAATAACGTGGAGAAAGATGCTAAGTAGGTGCGTCTAGCTCACTAGCTATCTCCTATCACAATGTGATCGACTTGCGTAGCAAGTAAGAACAGCTTTGCGGGACTCTTCGTCGTAGCATACGGCGAGGGTGTGTCCGCATCCCAACGGCAGACCCGCCGAATGCAGAGCCATAGCGGCGTTGAATGTCCTTACAGTGACAAGTCAACACTTTTTGAGTTTGATTCCCATGGTACATCATGTGCCTAGACTTCGCCGCTGTTCATGTTGTTCACTTGCCTGCTGCTCGCCATAGCGCCCCAGTTGTTCACTGACGCCAGCGCATGTATGTGTCTTCTTCCGCTCCATACGGATCTCTAGAGAATCAGTCAGGCATGATGAACCAGTGTCCGTCTTCCGGTCGTATTATCAGCGACCCGCGCATACAGTCCAGTTTCGAGTTCCTCTCCGCCAACCCTTCGACAAGTCTATTGGACAGTCCATTCCTGAGCGACGGTGTACTCCGCAACGTTGTCTTATTTCCGCCGTTTGAATGAATGATGACTATGTTCGGAGAGTATTTCAAGCTCAAGCGACTTGACGCACCCAATCGCATACACTCAGGCGGCAAACATGAACGCAGGTTGAAGCGATAAGTATGTACTAGCCAGCTACCGACAGCACACCGACCAGCTCTACTGCCCTACAGCGTCGGCATTACACGAGAACATGTAAACTTAGCGCACGAAGGGACACGGCATATAGTGCTGTGGGTAACATTGTGTTCTCTTTACTCGTCGGCGCAGCGCTCCCATTCAGTACTCGAGTGGCGCATAACCTCATCTATTCTCCCGAAGATCTTGGGGTGAGGTCACCCATTAACGAGATGCTGATTCAATCAGTCTATTGACTACATGTCGAGGATACTCGCATCCGAATCTACGTCTCTGGAATTCAGGGCACCTCGGTGTGTATGAGTGTGGGTGCGCCGGGCAGGGCGCACGGGATTATCACCTCGGAGGCTATTGCAGGAAACTACGAAAGCCCGGATCGTCCCTACGCACGAGTGGTATGCATATTGCAGTGTGTACTGACTGAGCGTTATGTGTCGTAGGATACCGGCCCCGATGCTGTGCTCGCTAGGCTACTCTCGCGAAGATGGCGAACTGGAAGCTTCCTGCCCATCATGGTACACGGAGGTTCAAGCATCTGCACACGGGCGTCTGTTAGGGCCACACAAGTTCCGGGCAATTATATGTGGAATGATATCATACAGCATCTGTATCGAGTCTACTATTGAAGCTTCTTCCAGATCCCGTTCCATTGCGCCGGTGGTCAAGATCCTCGACAGATCCTCAGCTTGTCTATTGCTCCGAAGATAGAGTTTATTCCCAGCTATGTCTCGCTTGCGGCTCGCCCGACACGATGCGCCTGGAGTCCTGTTCTACGCACCCAGTAATCAGCAAACTCTCCAACGCGAGTGCATTGTCATGAGACTCTTGCGAAAAGGCGTTGTTATACGCTCAGTCAGCGAACAGTGTCGAATCCCGGTACGAGCGTACTGAAGGTACATACTCCATTGATCCATCCAAAAGGACCTCTACAGTTTCAAGCAGTGAAAGGGATCGATGTCAGCTCGGTCGTTCCGCCGATGGACACAAGCTCCATCAGTAAACCAGCTCACTGACGGTGTGAAAAGGAATTGTTGTCAACAGTGAGATGTCATTTGCTCCACAGGAACTCTAGATAGGCCAGTGACTCGCAAGGCCGACTTTCACGCATATGTATTCAGATGGAACTTGTCATGGTCAATATGCAGCTGATTGGACGGGCACAGCGGTGAAGTCCAGGAGGAAGTCCAGGAGCGCCAAGCTCGGGCCAAAATTGAGAGTCCAAGCCTGCGCGAGCGAGCCAGACGCGGTTAGCGCAGTTTTTCCAGCTCTTCGCACGGGATCATTCAATAGTGCAAGATCTTAACAGTTACGCCGAACGGGGTGGCGCTTGCAATCGGGAAAGACCGAGGAGCCACTGAGCTTTGTGGCATCAATCTTCGGTACTGCGAGGCTCGCCCGAAGGTCCTCTGACCGAAGAAGTTCAATGATTGCAGTCGTCACTAGTGTCAAGTCAGGCTCCGATATCAGGGCCATGCTATGGTCAGCATACGGGCCAGAAGCTCTATTACTAACGGCCGTGTCCGTATCGCAGTCCGAATCATCACCCAGTCTGGAGCCCAGCTACCCAATCCGGCCACCGCAGAGAGGTCAAACTGTATACCACGAGCAATCGTGCTCATTAAGCATCCCGCCCAGAGCAGGTGATAGAGCAACGATCATAAGGAAGATGCACGATCATCGGAGATATTGTGGGAGCTGGTGAACAGACGGTACAACAGCCGGACAGGGTCAGAACAGGCCTATGCAGAGATCGAGGGCCACCCGGCATTCGTACATGCACGGTTCAGCGAGCCTCGCGGTCATGATACGTGTCAAGTTAGCAAAGATAATGCTAGTCAGAGACAGAGACGCGCGTTGGCGAGTCGCGAGCTCGACCGCCGGAGTCGACGCGTCGCGCGTTGAGAAGCTCTCATGTTCTCGATGTCTACCACCACGACCATCACGACCAAAACCCGTTCGCCCGTGACCTTTGCGTCATTGACGCCAAATAATCTTGGGACTGTTCGAAAATTAAACTCCGTTCTCTTCCCGGTACGATACAGCGACAAGTTCTACGCGGATGTTCTGCAACCAGAAGTCGAGGACTTCTGTCAGCTAGGTGCGGGACCACCCAAACTTGCCGAAGACCGCGCTGATCTGTGTCGCAGTTTACTACAACGACATCCCAATTGGAACAATATGTTGTAGATTGGAGACGAAGGACGGGAAGCAGCAGCTGTACTTGCTGACAATGGGCGTCCTAGCGGTGCGTTTTTCCCGCGTATTTGGGTTTCAACCGCGCGCTCATGCTCCTTTCAGCCATACCGGCACTTGGGAGTCGGCGCTCAGACTTTGCAGCATGTTTTAGACGCCGCAGCCGCACGCCAAAACATCCATCGGATATACTTGCACGTTCAAGTCTCGAACGAGGACGCGAAGCGCTTCTACGAGAAGCACGAATTCAAGGAAATTGGCATCGACGAGACGTACTACAAGAAGATCAAACCATCGGCGGCGTGGGTCTTGGAGAGAAGACTGCATTGATTTTGCACATTATTGGGGTGCAAAGGGGGCTGTGTATAATACAAGTTACATCGTGGAATGGGATTTGATTTAGTTGAGGGTTCGCCTGGGTTGGCTGGCCGCGGATGTTTGGCAGGCGTGTCCTGCGCGCGACGAGCTGGATGCGCCAGTCTCGGTAGGTGCGCGCCGGTTATCTGTGTGGTAAAGTCATGATTGTTGCTATATGCTGCCAGATCGCATTACCGGTTCCGATCTCGCACTCAGCGGCCAAAGTGCCAGAGAGGCTCTTGATGACTGTATTGCTGCGCGTCGTGTTGGGCCTGTACGTATTGGGCCAGTGGCAAGAGGGCTTGCTTGCATAGGAGAATGCAGCGCGAGCTTATGCAATCATACTCAAATTATCCAGGACGCCGCCTGCACAACTTGAGGGTGACTTGCACGTTCAAAATGCGTCAACAAGCGAGACTGGAAGCGGATACAATGGAGGTAGATTGTCACATATTTACAACCCCAACGAACGATCCTGACACAAACTAGGCTACAGTATATACATGCAGGACTCCGGTCCTGATTACAACGAGGAATATAACGTGGACAGCGATGTGCGATACGACGAGTGACAATACAAATCAAGAACAGTCTGACCGAGAGGACATTGAGCAAATGCGAGGAAACGGATCACGCGAAGGACACTCACTAGGATAGCATAAATTGCAGAGCAAGCGGGAAATATTGTTAAGCTGAGTCTGTCCCGCATCGTTTTACGAGCTAATAAGTTGATGTCAGGATGGAGCTCGGCATCCAGACAAATGCAGGACACACCTGATGCCGCTTCAACGCGTCCTTCCTCGTGAAGGTCTTGCCGCAACCGCCATTACACAAAAACGGCTTCTCGCCCGAGTGCGTCTCCCGGTGACGCTTCAGGTCGTGCTGACGGCTGAAGGACAGTGGACACATGTCGCAAGCAAAGGGACGCTGCGGTGAGGCGGGGTACTGCTGATCTGATACAGACATCGCCATGTCGGGTTGGTGAGTCGGAGCGCGATCATCGTAGGCGTAGGCAGGCGACGCGTAAGTAGGTTGTGGGACAGAGTACGACCGACTGTGCGAGGACTGGTGCCTGGCACTGTTGGACACGGAATCCGCTCCGGTGGGTGGCAGATAGCCCGGATGCTGGCCAGGCACGGTGTAGCCCTGCACTGGCGAGGAGGCCGGGTATGTCGGGGCGCGCGCTGATGGCGCGTTGAAGGACTGATGAGGCGACACGGCCTGCACGGACGAGAGCGGATGTCCGTAGGCGTACTGCTGCTGTTGGTGAGCCATGCTTGCTGACGGCTGGTGTGCAGGCGCGGCATAAGCTGAAGGGTAGGGCGTGTAGGCGTGCGGTTGTTGTGTGCCGCGATCCCACTGGGCGGGAGCATAATGGCCGCCGTGCGTGTGGTGAGGGTCGTTCATGACGACGGAAGAGTGGGCCGCGGGAGCGAGGGTGACGGGGAGGTACTAGTGTAGCATCGCGCATTAAACAAGGCGCTTATATGCTCGTCCAGGGGCGCCCGTCAACAGGAATGCGGATGAATTGTCTTGTATACTTAGTTGTCTGGGCTGCCAGCAAGTGTGATGTTGTTTGCGGGCCCGGGATCTGTGAGCGCTATCGGATGCGGGTACGGACCGCTGCGCAGGCCAGAACGAGTAAGGTCAATACGACAGGAACACCCGTGTCATCGCCTGCCTCGCCGCGCTAGATGCCGTTGATGGGCGGTCATCCGTTCCCAGCTGCTGAGTGCCTTTTGACGCTGTTGTACCAATTAGTTTTTGATCTCTGGTCCCATCTGCAAACCGTCGTGGCCCGGCAGTCGGTTCGGCGCCTGTATCTAGGGCTCCCATCAGCATGAAGCTTTGCTACAGATGCGCAGGCATTTCCGTCTCTTCCCGTTGGGACGCGATTGCCTGTGTGACACAGCTGAGACTGGCGCCTTTGTGCTTACAGCTGGATCCTGACATTCTCTTCATGAATCATAACGCGCCTGCCCTCACTCTCCCCAACGTAGTACGGGTAGCGTACTCAACCTTGCATGAGATCGTCGACCGACTCATGTGTACGTTCTCAGGGGACATCGACCAGATAGGGTTTTATAAGATTGATACATCCTTCCGACCGTCACTTGTTGCAGCCAATGGGGACGTGTAAGTCTTCGCCAAGGGCACTAGAGTATACGTACCCACATACCGCGCTCGTACTGTCCCGCTCATCGCGGCAGGAGATCAATAACGAGCCTGAACGCGATCTCGCCTCGCCTTAGGTGAGCATCACCAGACAGCATCGCGTTCAATGGTTTGACAGCTGTGAGTCCATGGGGAACAAATTGGCAGTCTTGCATATTCTAAGTCCGGACTTCTTACCCCAGGAATTCCTGCGCAGTGTCGGTAGGTACAGCATCATGCCAGCGATGCCTCTTTCATCTAACCTCTGTACATCGATGAGTTCGGTAACTTCAATAACAACACCGTCTGGGGGCCGACGGTCAGATACATCTCGTTTTGGTGTGTCACAAGTGGGCACTTTTGCGCGACTGAAGGCTTGGAGCTTGACACCTGACGGTTTTGTGGGTTCGCACACATTGTGGATTGAACACCGGTTGGAACGCCGCAGGCTTGGACATTGTGGCCAGTTGCATGCCGTATACCCCTGAAATATCTTCCGCTAGGACCGGCAGTGTTTCGGAGCCGCACGCAGCGCACAGTGCGTCAGATGAAAGTTGCATTCAAAGAAGGCCGTAAGTAGATACCCGGGCGTTCACGGCCACCGCGTCAAATTGCTCGCAAATCTCGCCGGTACGATCCTGTCAAGTATGGTAGGCATGGAATACAGCGCCGAAAGATCTCGAGCGTTGCATCAATCACAGTGAAGCAGGGGATGGAAGTCAACACGTCAGATGCGCGCCGCTGGATGAAAGAGCATGGAGATGTAGCAGGAGTGATACGGTGAACCTCAAACGCCTACACGGGCACTCTATTCGAAGGACAGGCGGCGTTCGTCCGCAAGCAATTGACGTCTCATACAGCCTGTTCAGTGCACAGTAGTTGGTAGATGGTATGTTCGCCACGACCAAGCAGACAGACTCCAGCGACCCGCGCACAACTCCGTTTATCACACTAAAAGACCGTTTTATTGGCGCACCGAGTCCCGGGTACGCGTCTGCTCTCTGGATGCTGTCAATGATGCTTCTTCTTGCAGATCCTGAACGCAGAACTCGACCGCCTCGCGGTCCCGGGATTCAGAACGCCGCCTCGTGAGGAATAGCGGGAAAGCGTGCAAAGCTGAGCCGGCCGAGGTTCCAAGTGGAAAGACGATTGAAGGATTGGCACGGTGAGAGTTTGCGATGAGAAAGCCGGAGAAGCATCGCGGCAAGAGGCAGGCCCTGTTCCATGCGAGCACGAACGCCACAAAGGCTCGGGCAAACCCGAATGACGTCGCCGTGCGGGCCGGATACCAACTTGGACACACACCACGACCTCCTCTTTTAACGCCACACCTACTCGCCAGCCAGTATGTCCAAACGAACCTCCGGGTCCGCTTCTATCTCCAGCCCGAATAAGAAAAAGAAAACGAGCAACGACCAGCGCTCTCTGGATACGTTTTTTGGCGCCTCTACACCATCTGCATCTTCGAATGGTGTTTCTCCAAGCCAACACCCTCGTATATCCATGGCCTCTCAGGTCTCCCCCGGACTAGCGAGAACCGGAAGCCTTCATCCTGAGGTTATAGATCTCGTAGACTCTGATGAGGAGGATGACGTTCTCCCTGATACCAGTACTCGCTCGGCGGCCTCTTCTAAACCCGTAGCAACCCCTTCAGACACGGGAGCGACGATAACAGCACAGCCTCTCCATAATCCAATCGAATATCCCGTGTTATCTGTGGACCCAGCGCTTCTGAACATCGACGTCTGCCCTTGGCGTCCCGATACTCCTGCCCCCTATGCGTTCCTTGCCCATGCGCTCTCGACACTTTCAAACACGAAATCGCGCATTGCAATCATAAACACGTTGACCAATACTCTCCGCCATATGATCAGGCATCATCCACCTTCGGTTTTACCTGCTCTCTACCTGCTCTCTAATGCTCTGTCACCGCCGTATATGTCTGTCGAGCTGGGATTGGGACCATCTATCATATCCAAGGCGATACAAGACGTCTCGGGTCTGACTTCCGCTGCCTTGAAGAAGCTGTACAACGCGACCGGTGATGCCGGAGATGTCGCGTTCGAGGCTAAAGCCAAAGTGCGGACGTTGATACCGCACCCTCCCCTTCTGGTAACATCGTTATACACGTCTCTGCTGAAGATTGCAAACGCAAAGGGATCTGGCGCTGCAAAGGCGAAACAACAGATCGTTGAGAAGCTTCTCGTGGCCGCCAAGGGCGAAGAAGCCCGCTTTCTTGTCCGCACGCTAGCGCAGCACATCCGAGTTGGCGCCGTAAGGACGTCGTTGCTCACTGCTCTCGCGCGTGCTGCGGTCTTGACCCCTCCTGCGGACAACAGCGACTCCGACGCGAGTGACTACTATTTCAAGCCGTCAAAGATTCCCGCGACAGCGCCCGCCGGTTCAGCAAAGAAGGCGCCGAGCGCCGAGCGCGAAGAGCTGCTTGATATATTTGGCCGAGCCGAAGCACTCATGAGACGCACATTTGTGCAGCATCCGAACTATGATCACATTGTCGCCGCTTTGTTACAGGGCGGGCTCAATGGTCTGCATAGAGTATCGCTGACAGTTGGTGCTTACTTACGCCGCTTGACATCACGTCGCAGGCTGACCCTCCATTTCAGGTATTCCGTTACACCCCACCCTTGGATCTCCCATGAGATCGCTGGAGGACGTCTATGATCGCGTACAGGACATTCCGTTTGTAGCCGAGTTCAAGTACGATGGTCAGCGGGCGCAGATACATGCTTCGTCAGACGAGAACGGTGGCGTCACCATCAAGATTTTCTCCCGACATCTGGAAGACATGACGGACAAGGTCTGTCTCTATGCACTTACCTGCATTGGTATCATGTTTACAGACAAGGCATGTGTAAACGTAGTATCCGGATGTCGTCGCGCTTTTCCAGCATATAATTCATCAGGACGAGAAGCTGAACTCTTTCATCATCGACGCCGAGATTGTTGCTATCGACCCCAAGGATGGCTCAACGCGTTCGTTTCAAGACCTATCAAACCGTGCGCGCAAGGCTGTTCAGTTGCACGAGGTCCAGGTGTTCGTAGCCGTATATGTATTTGACCTGATGTATCTAAATGGAGAGGTAAATTCGGTCGAACGGGCTTCTAGCGGAAGATAACCTCCCGCTCATTATCGTTTTGAGCGCAGGTCTTACTCCAGCAACCTTTCCGCCAACGACGGACCGCCCTCCATGTCCAGTTTTCTCCCATGACTGTGGACACTTCTGGGGTGGCACAGCTCCGGCATGTTGAGTCCTGCGAAAGTCGGGACGGCAAGGAGGTTGTTGAGGAGTTCTGGATGCATGCCGTCGAGGGCCGTTGCGAGGGGCTTATGATCAAAGTCTGTTCAAAGCTCAACGAGCCGCGCGAGGTACAGTAAACTAACAGCGAGCGCAGGTCTTGGACAATGGTTTGGTCAACGAAAGCAGCGACGACAAGAAGGAGAAGGGGAGACAGCGCAAGAAACCTCTTCCTGCTACATATGAGCCAGGTTAGACATTTTGTAAGTTCATCCAGGCTGCATCCTAACCCAAACCTGAAGATAAGCGTACATCGGCCTGGTTAAAGCTCAAGAAGGTATAGCCTGCCATTGCCGCCGGCATGTCAACGTCCTAATCCTGCTGAACCGCACTCCCAGGATTATGTTATGACGCTCGGAGATACGCTGGATCTCGTACCTGTAGGTGGGTGGCACGGGAATGGTCGAAAGGCCCAATGGTGGAGCCCCGTCCTACTCGCCCTCCGCGATCCTGATACGGGCTTCTTCGTTGCCGTTTGCAAGTGCATGTCGGGTGAGAGCTCGCATGTGGCATTACTCCTTCGAGTATTCTGGCTTACACAAAGCTCCAGGATTTTCCGATACGTTTTACAAGGTTCGTCGCGGTAAAGTTGCTACTTGGTGAATTTCAGGGCTGACTGAATGGGTCAGGAGATGAAGGCTCGTTATTCAGAGGACTCCGACAATTGCTCCCCGCGGCCGCTATGGGGTGATGTAGACACCGGTGGTAAGTCATTTCACCCCTCACGACCAATGAAAGTCACACAGCGCCCTCTCGCCAATAGGGTATCGTCCTGCGGTATATTTTCGGCCGCATGAGGTTTGGGAGCTACGAGGCGCAGAGTGAGTTCCGGTTCAGGTTCTACTCAGCTCGCTATCATCGCACTTACGGCGACGCAAGCATCACCTTGAGTCCAGTCTCAGTAGCAGCTCGCGGGCTGGTTTCAACGGACCGAGGACTAAGCTTGCGCTTTCCGCGCTTCATACGCACGCGTGAGGACAAGCCGCTTGAGGGTGCCAGTACGCCCGACTTCCTCGCATCCATGTGGAGAAAGCAGGAGGCGAGAGGACCTCAACAGAAAGCAGCCGATGACGGAGATTTGGTGGATGCGGCATGGTCGGAAGACGGTGTGAGTGAAGGCGAAGAATCGGAGCCCGAGGCCATTCAATAACGGATACGGTTAAAGCGTCCAAAACTAGCGCCTGCGAGCTTCCTTTTTACCCACCATCAATATCGGCGAGCGCGTTTTCACACAGATGTCAATCGCGAATGCTGTGCATTTATAAAGTACAATATCAAATTCATGAGCATGTTGCTAGCTTCGCAAGAAGATGGTCCTTCGGGTCCTCCCTGGACGCAAACGTCGCTTCGACGATCTGATTCATCGCGCCGGTCTGCACCATGCTTGTCCAGTCCGCGTCGTCCTCTCCGGTTGGCACGGATTGCCGCAGATCAAGGTAACTGTCAAATAGATGAAGCTTGACGATACAAGCATCTGCCTCTTCGCCCCAGCTCGACCCCAGGAGCTGGACGACTTCGGTAGGGGAGGACAGCGAGTGCAATGTCGAGTTGATAACCGACGCGGCCGAAATGCTTGAGGGGGCACTCTCGTTAGTAACGCCATCCGCCTTTTTCCTCCTGGCAATCGGTTGCGTCCTTGTTCGTCCACGCCGTTCCCCACTTACAGGTCGGGCAAGCAGGGCGCGACATACTGCAAACCGCGTTCGTTCCGGAAGGAACGAAAGTACGAGGTCAATGTGTTCGTAGCCGGGAAAGAAGCGTGTAGCCAAGGAGTTGACGAACATGAGGCCGTCGAAGTCGGATGAGAACGTCAAGTTGCAGAGCTGTCGAACGTCAGGCAGACTCCGTACGAGATTATACGAAGATACGAACCAAAGTTAGCAGCCGTTGACCCTCCTCTTCATGGTCGCCTCGCTCCACGCAGAAAAAGGCTATATCAAGGGGGACAGTGGCATCCCACTTTGTACCGCGTTCACTCCGCCTATCAGGGATTTGAGTAAGAAGTAGGGGCGAATAGTGACCTAGGTCATGTCAGAGGGCTCGAGCGGGTGGAAAGTTATGAGTCGTACTGCCTGTTATGCGTTCGGTCTCTTGTTCATCTCTCTCGAATAATCGTAGCAGCCAATGTAAGGTGTTCCAGGACTCCGGCGCTATGATTGACGGTGAAGCGACTGCAGTTGACGTGGACTCGATGAAGTGACGTTTCGTTGGACTTCCAGGCAGCGTCCGACGCACAAGGGAGAGTGGTGGCACGAAGCCTTGCTTCAGTATATCCCAGCAAGAACGGCAGTGTGCTAGCCGCTCGGCTTCTTTGACCATTTGAAAATTGCTGGAGTAGTCGAAATTTGTTCGAGGAGGGCTTGAGTACGGAGTTTTTCCAATAGCGGGGTAGAACGGCAGAGCGGCGAGCAGGTGTGAAGGCGGCATTCTATCAGCGAGATCTCTCAAGAGCGCGTTCGCAGCATCAGCTGCGGCCAGATTGGGAAACGTTGCACGTTTAAGGTCGTTTCCATCCATACTGTCCTGCGCAGGTTCGTACGGATAAATGGATAGGTATAATAGTTGGCGGATGAGGGGACTAAGGAGGGTCGTCAGCCTGCGAACCGTCCTTGGATGGGTACTTCGGCACGTACTGGTCCGGTAGATACTCTTCTCTATCACAGAGTTCGTCCAGTATAGATATGCCCATTACGTAGTGACCCTCTTCGAATCCGTTTGCAATTGCCTGCCTCTGATTGCCCGTCATGGTCAGGCGCGCGCGAGGATGTCCTTCTTTCCCGTTGGCTATCATCATTGCAGGCTCCATTCTGTTCCTAGTAAACTATGTAACATGATCAACTATATCAAGCGTTCCCGTGATGGTTTACTGACCTGTTCTAGCTACCACTGCCCAAGCTCGTGGTGGTTACGGTTCGAGCGCTAACGA
This sequence comes from Peniophora sp. CONT, assembly GCA_001632445.1. Lineage (NCBI taxonomy): Eukaryota > Fungi > Basidiomycota > Agaricomycetes > Russulales > Peniophoraceae > Peniophora > Peniophora sp. CONT. The sequence continues at coordinate 19,593 of KV424670.1, read as the reverse complement.
CGCGACACGCGCCTCCGCTGCATGTTCAAACGCGAGCGGTCACATTGGTCACGCTGGTCACCCATGCGTGCAACTATTCGCCGCGTTCTCTCCAGACGACTACGGCCACCAGTGAGCAACGCACAGGTTGATTCACGTCGTAAGCGCGGCTCGTACGGGAAATTGGTTGGCTCTGACGCTTCTGACAGCGCTGTTCCTTCTGCTTCTTGCTACTTCCTCGACTGCGGTATAGATGCTCAGGAGGCTGTGCTCATTGCGACGATCCCAGTTGTCACCCTTCCAGCTTTTGACGCACAGCGCTCGTCTTGCTATGTCCACGCAAGGAAATCAATCTGAGAAGCCTGTTGAGAGTGCTATTCAATCGAAAGTACGCGCGCATCTGCACATGCAAACCCGCTCGGGAATGACGAACGCTTTCTACGTAGCTTACCGAGCTTTTGAAACCATCGGCCTTAACCGTAACGAACGATTCGTGGCAACATCGACACCATGCCGCAATGCGTGAGCAGGGTGATACGAACGGAGAGACGCGTGAGTGACGTAGAATTCTTTGGTTCTTAGGCTCACTGCGAGGCAGATTTCTCGGTCCAGGTCGTTTCAGACGCATTCAAAGGAAAGGTACGCCGTCTTTACCAGGACTTAGGCCTCTGTCCATCTCTAACGACATCTGGATCTTTAGTCAACGATGCAGAGGCACAGGATGATATACTCGGCTCTCAGCGAGGAATTCGCGAACGGACTACACGCGCTCTCGCTGACGACCAAAACGCCTGCGGAGTTGCCTGCCGATGGCACTTGAAGGCTGTGAATGTAGCACGTTCATACAAAGCGACCGTATCTGATTCCCGCGCGAACTTCTTGACCCATTGGTATCGACTACAACACCATACAAAGTTGGGCGACGAGCTGTGCCGACTGCAGTCTGCTACGTGTTGAGTATTTTCAGCCTCCAGCTCCGCGAGCCTACGGCTCAGAGCTGCAGATGGACATTTCCTCAATCAACCGGGACAACAGCGGGACACCAATGCACCTGATGTCAAGACGCTTACCTTGTCCTTCGTATCCGCCGTGCGCTGACGCTAAGCCTCGGCGTCCAATCACCCGCATCCGGTGCAGGGCCATGGACCCGAGACCCCGAGGGTCCGCTGCAATATGGTCCATACCTGACCCGCAATGGCGTCGCGCATGCGTTCTTGTGCTACTCCAGAAGGACACTCATCAGATGATCGTCCGACTCAATTCTCGGCCTTAATGATGTTGGTTTTCCACGGAGGTCTGTCTCCGAACCTTGCAGATCGCACTGAAATCATGGCATCGTTCCTTGTTCTAAACTCGACCGCCTATCATGGGCGCACCAGCCGTAATCCCACCCACACAGGTCTTGAAGAGATCGGGACTTGTCCAACCTTTATCGTTGACATCTGCATCTACATCTTCTGATCTATGGCATAGCATACCAGCGAGCCGTCGATGTCACCACGAGCGACAACGACGACGACGAGGGCGACATCCACCTCCTGCCTACGTTCTGGCAAGTTGAGATGTGGACCTTGGTGGTACCGCCCGGCGCCTATGCAACCAGCAACCGTGCCTGAGAACGTTGCTGAGCAACTTCAAAGACGTTCAGCACTTCAAAGCTGTAGTCGGCTTTGTTCGCGCTCTCTTGGCCGATGGCGACGCGATCTGACCGCCATGCAGTTGCCGTGCGCATAGCAGGTCTGATAGAAGCCTCGAAGAGTACGGTTAGCAGAATTGCGGTGTCGTCTTGTTCTCCGCGTTCACCAACCACGTACCCCAGTCAGATCTCAACATGGTTGATGACGATGGGACCCTGAGGCTGCGATTTGCTCGTCGGCCATGCGTGCGGTACCAACTTGACCGCTCAACTGCTGCACTGCTTGTCGGTGGCACCTATATAGGTTGCGGAACCGCAGCGTTCAGATCCTCAACCTCCTCCTCGGTCGAGTTTCCCTATTCTCTTCGAGTTATTCTCTCCCTCTTTTGAGTCTAACCTCGCCTTTATCCTTCTTTTATAGACGACATGTCTTCTCGCCAGAACATTACCCGCCCCTCCGCTAATAACTCGCGTCGCGACGACGACGTCCGGCTTCCGTCCATCCAAGAACTCTTTGGACCGGAGCTTTCCCAGCGACCTCGCCCGGCCTCTCTTACAACTCACTCTCCTTCGATTCCTTCGATGCAACTCAACGAACGCGGGGATCGCACCGGCGATCCTTCGCACGCCGCTAACACCTACCCGATGTACGGACGTGGGCGAATGCAAGAGCCTCCGTACCCAGGTTCTTCGCATTATCCTGGCGCCGCGTACCCCAGCGGCCCTCCGACTTACGCTCCTCCCCATCCTCGGCCCAACTCGACCGACCCAGGGTGGTCCCACTCTCATTCAAGAGCTCCCGACGCTCGTCACGCCATATCTCCGCCTCCGCATCCTGCCGAGCACGGACGATACTATCCCAACACAGCCTACAGCAACGACCCTTCACATTCTCGGCATCCTAGAGATACACAGGGCGCCCAGCGCGCCCCACCACCTTCAGCGTACCAAACGCAGCGCATGGCTACGCCAGCGCCACAACCTTCGTATTCAGCTGCTTCGTATCCTCGAGGGGTACCAAGCACCATTGCACTAGACGCTGGACCATCCAACTACGACCCCATCTCGGCTCATTCCTCACGCTACGAGTGTGAATACTGCGGTAAGGGCTTCACTCGCCCCAGCAGCCTCAAGGCGCGTCCCATTCATAACATATGAAAGTCAATCCTACTGATGTCAAAGCTTGTGAACGCAGATACACATTCATAGCCACACCGGAGAACGCCGTACGTGTCGATCGTCTAATACATACGAGCTCGAGACTGATGCACATTCCCAGCCTACAAATGCACATTCGAGGGGTGCGAGCGTACCTTCAGCGTACTGTCCAATATGCGCCGACACGCGCGCACGCACCAGCACCCGAATGCAGCGGACGTGCAGGAAACGTCCGAGGACGATCAAGACGAAGGCGAGGACTCGCCAACCGCGACACACGGCTCCGGGTCCGGCAGCGGACGTGGTGGCGTGGGCTCCGCGCGCGGCAGCTCGTCAGGCGGCCGTAGCAACTGACGGGGACGCCGCCGCGACGCTCGCGACGCGGCGAGTCACCCTTACCTGAGGAAGCGATAAATCCTGGACGCGTCAACCTAGCACCTTCAACCTGCACGCATACAAAAGCGACGTGTGAGGTCGACTGCTCCCGCGTGCCCAAGAGCGACGATCCAACATCTTCTGCTTCCCCCGCACGCGCGAGCATTCCCCTCACCCGCCTCTCATATCTATCGTCCACTCTTCACCTCGTCTATTTATCGCTCCTTTCTGCCTCAAGATCTCTCGCCTAGCGCGTCTCTCCGTACCGACTATTCTCTCTCAACGTCTTAATTTACGACACACAACGTACACGAACTTTCTGTACCATTTACTGTAGCATCTCACTAGTCAGCACCATTCACTCTCTCCGTGTATCGTTAATTCCCGTCTCGGCTTGGTCATGGACACGCTCTCTTCACTGTTGTATCACTCGCCTTTGTATCACTTGTACTTCTAGCTCACGCTGCCTTCACATCGTAGCTGTATTTTTACTGTACTCTCCTAGATGTGGCACACTCGCCGCTCTTGTATAATCCATCCTTCATTTTCCCACCTACCGCCTACAGATAGTGTGCATCCGAACACATTCTGACCTGGAACATCACTGGATCGACGACCCGTGCGCTGTATGCCGCAGTATCTCATCCACATCTTGACGCGCTCGAAATGTTAGATCGAGCCACAGCCGCATACTTCTCTGCAAACATCCAGATGCCGACAGGGTTGATTGAGCGCGTTGGTTGATCAAGCGAAGGATCTGCATGCTATGCGCACAGCATTGACTTGAATACCGATGGACCGGACAGTAACAGAACTCGGTGTCTTCAGTTAGGTGGGTGATCCAATGTTGTCCATGTCAGACTTAGCCATCTACTCTCGCTGGTGGGACCCATCTGGACCCATATACGACTGCTGATCTCACTGCCTGGGTTTCGATAGAGCGTTCAGTAGTTCTCTCGAGATGATCCAGTCCACCGCCAAAGTGAATCAGCGTGGCTACAGGTACTAGTCGAGGATCCGTAGGAGAGGCAATCCTGGACAAGTAGCGGCGTGCAGCGGAAGGTGTTCAACAGGATGGTAATTCTCCTAATATAGCTTACATTCACGCGAAGGTGCAGTGCACATCAGGCATCGTAGACAGAGCAGTCACGAGCAATCGATGGTATGAACAGTATCAGGAAGAGCGGGGAATGCGAGGACTCTGGAGCAAATGGAGTGTATAAAGCGTCGCAAAGTTCCTCTGGGATTCATCCGTATGCAGTGGGGTAAAGGAGATTGCCGTATCAATGCAAATGGGTGTTCTGAAAGGCGCCTACGCAGATGTCGCCGGCTCGACCTGTGCTGCCGCCGCGACAGTAGAATGGTGCGAGTGTGTGCGACCAGCAGATCGACGGGAGTGAGAATGGCGAGAGGCACGCGAGTTGGCGCGAGAGAGGATGGGCCGATAAGCACGCTTGCCCGCGGCCCATGCGTGGCCCTTCGCGGCGGCAACACCGTTCGTTACGACGAGACCGGTCACGACGATTCCGGCGACCCAGTAAACGATGGAGATGTACCATCCGGCACCTGATAATCGTCGCGTCAGTCAGAATGGGATTGATAGTGTGAGGACGAAAGCATACCAGGTCTGGCACGAGCGAACTCCCAGAACTTCGACGTGCGGTAAAGCTCAGAAATAATCGCAAATGCAATCATCGGGAAGAGCGCTGCGCAATTGATGAGGGGTGGCGCAAGCTAGGAGCTATTGCTGACGCGTACCTGCAAGGCCAACCAGACCAGCTACAGCCTTCCAGATACGCCTACGACGCGAGTGGGTGCTCACACCAAAAATGATGGCAAGCAGAGCAAGGACATTGAATCCGAGGCCGATCTATCCAATGTGATGATTAGCAACCCTGTTTCGGGGAATTCGACAGCAAAGCACAAATACCTCGTAGATATACGAAGCCGTCGCCCATGATACACAAAAGCGGCGGTTGCCTTGCTCGCAGTGGTCCCGAATAGACATAGGGAAGGGACGGCACTCCCAGTCCGAGTACACAATCTCGGGTACACCGTCATCCGGAGCGGGTATCTCGAGCAAGTCGCGCGCACAACGCTGGGCAAGACCAAACCGCGCAAGGTTGTGGCTACCAAGATGGCCCTCTCCGCGTACAAGAAGCCTATAACATGTCATAGGTCATATGTTTAACAGGAGTAGAGTAGGGGGCTTATACACACCAGTCAGTGCGTATGATAGAGGAGATGTTCTGGCGCTCATAGTCAGCCTCCAATCCTACGGGCGTGGTTCCGTATACTTACGACGGCCAGAAGCGCGCCAACGAGGAGAAAAGCGATCGCGTAGGATGTCTTGCGCATCGCGAATTGAGGGTTGGTGGTCGTCGAAGGCAACGAGCACGCTCAAGGCTAGACTGGGACGTTCGACTTCTGGCCCCGCGCCGAGCTGTTTGTCCCGGCTTGCCACCCGATCAATAGTGATGTCATTTTCCCGACATGCGAGATGGTTCAGCACCTCGAGTAGCGATATCCCCTCTTCGGCGAAAACGTCGCATAGGCACTATCCGGTATTGGGATAGAGCTGGGAAGCATAGATGGAAGGCTGATTCTCCCAGATGCTGGTGACCCGCTGAACTCTGCTTCTCAACTCGGCTACATCCGATAAGCTTTCATCGAGGCTCGCGACTTATAGGCTTCAGTAGAGACGTTTTGAGCTGCAAGGTACAACCGACCCAATCTGGATTCATCCTGTGAGAGCACGTCGTCTGGGTACGTGTAATCCCATCCAGCGCTCAGGCTGATGCGCTGGACATAAGTTGTTCTAAGCCATTTGAACACAGCTGATAAGCTTGCACTGAAGTCCGTGGCTTCCCTGCTGGGATACGTTTCATGTATTGACTGAGTCTATCTCATTCGGAACTGAAGTGCGCCCTCTGAGATCTGGGTACGTGTTATGCTGCTCAATGAACTGAATCATAGGCGATAAGCTTGCCCTGAAGTCCGCGGCAGCGTGGATTCAACTATCTCCGCGAGATGCATCCAATTCACTATACTATACATCCTAACATATACTCAAGCCTATCCTCCTTCGTCTAGTGCAACGCGCCGTCTGGGTACGTACTCTTCCACCCCTCCCTCCCCGTCCAAGCCTCCCACAGCGCCCTAACTTTCGCAGGCACCTCAGCGCCCAACCATTCCTCAAGCTTGTTCAACCCCTCATCGACATGTCCCGCGCCCGCACAAAGCCCAACATGGAACAACCACCCGGCAATATGGAAGTCGTCTACGCCTGGCTCTGCGCCCGCTACGAAGGGACCCGTGGAGATGGCCGCGGGGAGCGTCTCGAGGATGAAAGTGCGCGCGGCGTCGTAGTTGGCCTTTGAGGCGGTGAAGAAACCAGTTTCAGCTTCGGTGGGGGCTTTGCCGTCGTAAAGCGCGAGGAGACCAGAATGACCTCCAATACGGGCTTCATAAAGCGACTTGAAAGCCGCACCTTCAGGAGAGGCGGCGTACTCCTGCATCTTCGCGAGACCTTCAGGCGATGGTCAATATCGAACTCAAAGCACGCACAAGATCTCGACTTACGAGTGGCGACAAGGATGCGCTGGAAACCCTTAGCCTTCGCAGCAAGTTCCTCATCGTTGCGCTATACACATCATCAGCACCAATAACCACTTACACGCAAGATAAGGCTTACAGCAGCGAGGAACATGAAGTTTGGGTCGAGACTATCCTCGTGTATCTTGGTGGTCAACTCCGTGGCAGGAGCTACCTTGACATCGGAGACCTTGACCAAGTACTCGAGGCTTTCAATGGTGCTCCCATATGTCTTGCCGTCCGCCGCGAGGGCAGGAAGCGTCGCGTTAGGGGCCTGAAGAATATGTTGAGGTGAGGCGCCAATAGCCTCATAGAGGAAGACGGCTCACGATCTTGATAAAGTCGGGCGAGGTATTCTCCGCCTCGACGACGTTGATGGTCTTAGTGTCAACCTTGTCAGTGAGCTTGAGCTCGACGCTGTAGAGTAATCGGATCAGACGATGATCGTATTTTGAAGCCAACATAAATGCCCATACCGGGCGATGTCCGTAACCGCCGACCAAACCGACAAGTTGAAAGTGTAGAGAATAGGCTGCAAGTGTTCAGCATCACCAACCCTGACGGCGAACACCCCCGCTCACCTTCGACATGATGGTAGCTGAGAGAGAGATACGTTCGATGGATGGATACTGAGCTGGATGGGTTTATAGCTTTGTATGCGGCGAGCATATATACCCACGACGCCGAAGGAGAACCGAACCCAAAACGTGACCTGATGAGCAAAGCGACGGATCCCGCGGTGGCCGTCTGTAACCGGCGAATCATCTCAAGCCGACGCGTACTAAGCCTTTGGGCGCTGTCCGAGGCAGCGCCGACCCATGTTAGCAAGCCATGATGCGCTCCGAGAGCGGCTCCGAGCGATGCATGGAGCAAACGAGCGGAGCTGCGGAGTGTGCAAGCGCCTGGCTGATATCATTCGCTTGATCGACATCGTATGTGTAAGCATCAAAGAGAGAAGAGCTAGAGCACCCGTAGTTTCATTTGTAGCCAGGTGGGGATAAATGGTATACACGTGTATCGCAAGGTATCAGTATCGTTCGTCGTGAAAGCAAAGCAAGCTGTAGTGGATCGAAACGCCGTCATGCATCATGGCAAATCAGAGGGATGTATCCCAAGCGGCAACATCCCCTCATCGCTCAACTCCTTTGGGTTCCACGTCGCGCGTTGCAACTGTACGCCCGTATCGAATGAGTATCTACATACGGGCAAAGCGGTTGATTGGGACGTACGTGCTCAACAGCCTCAGCAGACGTAAGGAGATTCATATGGTCGGGTGTATCGCCATCGTTCTACAAGTAATCGTCAGCATCAAGCGACTCCAGCTGTAAAGATGCAGAATCATACCAGTGTGTTCTCGTCAAGATCGCGGAAATGGAAACGGAGGTCGGCGGGTATACGTGATGGGAGGACGAGGACGTGGACCGGGGGTGTGAAGGGGCGGTTGGGCGATACGTGGCGGGACAAAGCCTTGCATAGACCGTCGTCAGTTTGGTTGGACTGAATGGGGATGGGCGAGGAAAGATGGTGCGTTACCTCGGCAGCAGATAGGGCGAGCCGAATGTCCGCACGCTTCGAGCGCGCGTCTTTACCGACCATAACGAACATCTCGAAGAAACAATCGAGGAGGTACACGTTCGCATTCAGAGCCTTCTCCTCGACGAACGTCTCCACCAGCGCAAACTATTCTCGAATCAGCACATGCCACCCAAAACACCAGAGATACAGAGAGTACAAGCGCAACGTACCTTCCCATCGTCAACTCTCCACCCCTTGGCCCCCACATCACCCTCGCAATCACTCCTCCACCTCCAATACTCCGCCCTAGCATACTCCTTCTCCCCCAACATCATCCAAAACAACTCATCATCATCGTCCTCACCCTCCCTCAACTCCACAACCTCATTATTCTCACTACTCAATACTTTCGCATAAATCCTCGCCACGGCCCTCTCCTCTTTCCTCGATCCACGACCGTGCCACACATAGGATGATCCGAGGAGGGTTAGGCAGAAGCTGTACCCCGAACACAGATTGTTGACGGAAAGGTCCAGTTCGTCCATGATGACTATTGACCCGTCGTGAGAGAGCGAGCGAACGATATGCATAGTCGTATTCTCAGCACTCCAATGAGTCCTACTCCCCTGCCTAACCGCAACTCGTCCCCCAAGCACACCCACCATCTCCACTTCCTTCCCCTCACCCCCTTGCCTAACCTCAACAAGTCCCACCCCATACCTCCTAGCCAACCCACTCAACTTACTCATTTCCAACTCTCCAGCGTTAGATTTCCGACCGTACCATGCCCACACTTTCGTATTGACCAAACCGTTGGATTTCGATTTGAATCGATGGACTATAGCGAGGATCTCGGTATCGTAGAATGTGGATGTTTCCGTCGATGGGAGAGCAGTAGCCGATGCGCCAGTTATAGAAAGCACTTCGACCGAGATCGTCAATATACCGTCCGCTCTATACGTCCGATCTCCCAACCGTGCCGAAGCGAGAACCGATACGTCGATCGGAGGAAGAGGACCGTCGTCCGAGTGTTTGATCGTCACGGTCTTCGCCGCCTGCGTACTCTGAACATTGACAGGCTCTTCGTCCTGAAGAACAGGTAACGCCCCCTTCGACCCTCTCATCGCAATACTCCCCACAGGTGTCCTCACCTCCTTCAACACCGGTAAACTCCCAAACGCCTCGAAACTCGATCTTCTCCTCTCAAGCGGGGGCGCGACCATCACCTCTCTTCTCGGCGGCACCTCCGTAACCGGCGAATGCACGGGTGAGTATGTAGACTCGGGTTCGGACTGCAAAGATGCTTCACGTTCGTGTAACATTTGCGCGACTTCCATAACTCTAGCTCGACTGCCCGTACTCGGTATCCGCTCTCTACGACGAGAAGATGAACGATGTGGCTGCTGAGGCGGTTTAGCGGGACCAGTCGACGGCGGCGTTGCGTTTGAGCCTTCAGACGAGATTGTATCTTTCGCTGGCAGAGTCGGTGGTGTCGGACTGGGCACTTTTGTAGGCGGAGTCGGACTCGGTGCTTTGGGGAACGACAAGCTTGGCGATTTGGGCGGGACGACGGGCGATTTTGGTTGTGGCAAGCTGGGCGACCTCAGTGCCAGCCCAGGCGATTTGGGAGGCACACTTGGCGACTTCGGTGACTTGAGTCCACCAACACCAGGCGACTTGAGCGCTCCCGCTCCCATCCCGGGACCAGGCAACGCGAGCCCCGGAAGCGCACGCGCGCCCACCATCCCCTTCTTCTCTTCTTTCGCGGGTGTAGAAGTCGAAGTCGAGGTTGAAGTGGTGGTGGAGGGCTGACGAACGCCGAGAACGGCTTGGGAAGCCCATCTGTCCGCTACAGTTCGTTTGGTTGGCGCGACGGGCGTAGATGCAGATTGCGCGGGCGCCGTTATGGGTGTAGATGTGGACGCGTGGTAAGTGGGCGCCGTCGCGGTGGTAGGCGCCGACGTGTGATGGACGTCCGTTGCGAGAGTCGTGCCCTCCACGAGGCTCTGCGCAGCTGGCGCCTCCTTCCCTCGGTTATCTGTAGTCGGGGCAACCGCGCTCCCTTTCTTCTTCGGCCGTTTCGCCCTATCCTTCGTAAGCTGTGCGCGCGAAAATCCAAACACACACACACATCGAAAGGCATTGATATGAGAAAGGGCAAAAAAAAGAAGACATATCCATTGCAGTGAGCAAAACATGCGAGTATATGTATAAACTACCAGAGTGGACGCACATGGCTGAGCGGTTTGCCCGGTGACACCCCTCCAACATCGCTCCTGGCCTTCCTCGACATCGTAGAGCTCGAATAATTCTTCCTCGCCCCCGCGCCCGAGCCCGAGTATGAAGAGCGAGCATCCTCTTCGCGCTCGCGCGCTTTCGTCGACGGTGCAGAGACCGAAGAGCGCGCATCGTCGTTATCGCCCGTCTTCATAGGCTTGATATACGATATCATAGTAGAACTTGAGCCCATAGGCCTTCCACCAGGTGACGGCGGGCGTTCCTTGTCCCCATCGCCATCCTTCAACGAATGGTTCGACGATTTGTTCTTGAGAGAGTGCGAGGAGGATTTGTGTTTGAGTGAATGCGAAGAGGATTTGTGTTTCAACGAGCGAGATGACGGGCTCTTACGTATGCGCGGTTCATCGTCCTTGTCCTCGTTGTGGTCGCGGAGAGGTTCCTTCTTGAGCGATGTGCTCGAGACGGATTTGCGAAGTTCGGGACGGGAGCTCGAGCGGCGAACGTTGGGAGGCTCCCACTCCGCCTGCGGTTCGGGCTCTCGCTGGCGTTGGACGGGTTCCGGTGCGGGCGCGGGCTTGACAGAAGGCGTAGGCGTCCAAGACTTTCTGAACCCCGTCGTAGGTTTCGTCTGCGCGGCCGGTGGACTCGCAGGCACAGATTCGGTAGACGGCGCCCACCTCTCCGCAAGCGTACTCAACCTCTTCCCTCCTCTCCTCTCCCCTGCTCCTCCTCCCTCTCCCCCACTCCCACCACCCTCACCCGCTCCACCCTCAAGCTGTGCGCTAGCCTGAACGATACTAGCCACGAACCCCCGTCCCTTCAACCTACTAATACTAGGCGTCGGATCCTTCTGCGTCGGCATCCTCGAGAACGCCGCACTCGCGTTTATAGAGGGAGGTGTGCGGGGCCCGAAAGGGGGCGGTTTGGAGGAGGGTTGGACGGGGCGGGCTAGACTGGGCGTTGGGATTGTGGCGGCGGGTTTGGGTGAGGTCGTTGGAGAAGGAGAGGTGGGCTTTGAGGGGGTTGACGCGGGCGCGGATAAGGAAGGCGCGGAGGGTGTGAAGGAGGGCTTGGGTGCTGGTGCGGGTGCTTTGGGCGATGTTGCTGGCGTCGAAGCAACGAATGCAGGCTTTGGCGCATATGAAGGTTGCGGCGACGGTCCTCTCGATACCGGCTTCGTCTGAGTAACAGGAGTAGCCAACGCAAACCCAGCCGTCTTGGGCGTGACAGGTCTCCCATACTCCCCCTTCGAAGACGCAGACACAGCAATAGTCGGAGAGCGCAAAGGCGGGCCGGTGGGGGTGCTGAAAGTGCGCGTACGTATGGGTTCGGGTTTAAGCACCGGAGAGGATTTCTCGACGTGGTCCATGTACCGTTTGAGAGCGTTGTTGGACGTGCTCACGCGTCGCTCGCGAGGTTTCTTGTCCTCGGGCGGAGGAGGAGTCGGATCGGTGAAGGACGGTGCAGCAGGAGCAGGCTGCTCAGGCTCAGCGAAGTTTCTACCCTTGGCCGCCAGCCCAGGCATAGCGACGCCTCCCCTCCCGAATATCGGATGCGGCGCCGTACTCGCGTTCACGCTCCGCTGCTCAAACTGGCTCGCATCGTGAGCGTCAGCTTGCGGTGCATGTTTGTTAAGCCGTGGTCCGCCTGCGCGGCCACCAATGAAGGATGCAAGCGAGACAGTATTGGCGTTGGCGTTGGTGTTGGAGTATAGTTTGGTTAGAGAATCGGCTTGAGCCCGTTGACGGCTGGCGTAGTCTCGGAAATCCTCGTCGTCTGCGCGCGTAGGACTCCGCGGCTCAACTGTACAAAGTCACATATGCAAATACTTTAGCTCAATATACCCTGAGTATAACAAACAAATCATACATACCTATCGGCTCGTCGACGATAGCAGGCGTCGCGCTCCTCGATCCAACCCCATGACTCCTCCTCTTCCTCGCCAACCTCGAAGCCCTGATCTCATCCTCCAACCGTCGCTGTTCTTCGGCTTCGTCGTCGTCAACTTGTCGCTGGATCGCTTTGATCTTCTCGGCCCATTCTGCCAGTCCGCTTTCGGGCCGTGAGGGGAGGGACAGTTGGCGCGAGGATGGGCGCTCCATTAGCCTCGTAGAGAGACGGCCAGAGCAGTGCAAGATGACCGTAAGGAGTGAAGATAAGCTGTCGTGCGCGAGCGAAGGCACGAGGCCTACGCTTCGCGGTATTCTGGGAATGGATGGCTCCCAGAAACAACTCGCGCGCGCGCCGCGCCAGAAGCAACGGCACGAGGCGCGTGCGGCCTTCTGCTCAGTACCACCACCACCATGCCGTTTTATACGCTATACACGATACCTTTGACTCTCTCACTCACAAGCAAACATGCAATGACCTTGAACGAGCTTCGAGTGTATCCTGAATCCAGGGCCACCGCTTCTTCGCGTCCTTCTTTTAACGCTGGGAAGGCAGTTTGTCAAAGCGGATCCTGAGGGGCACAGTTTAGGGCCTTTCATGCGGTCGATCTTCCATATCTGCGATCTTGTTCTGTGACTCCCATCCGTGAACCCGGCGACGCGGAGATCGTCAAGTTCTGCCTGGGGCGCTCTCGGTAGACCAGTGGTTCCAAGTGGATAGCACGTCGGGCCCTACAGAAGTCGCCTGCAAGCGCCCCGCGTATACTTCTCGCAAGCTCGAAATAAAACAAGACCTGCTACTGTCATGCCATACTCAGGCATGGACGATTCGATACGTACTTCGTTTGCTGAGCTGGTTTGCTCGCCATTTCGTTGATCGTCGTGCTCTTTCAAGCGGCTCGAGGTAAGACCTGTACATCGTTGAATTTCACCCCAGAGGAACAGAGCCGTGTTGAAGGGAATGCACATAGAGGTAAATACACGGAAGACCCTACTAATAAATACAAACCATACAACCGAGACAGAGAGGTACTTTTTGGTTTTCTTTTTATTGAGATGGAAGGATCATGGAGTACATACTAACTACGGGGTGGGGAAGCTGCTCAACTACCGAGGGTGGAAACTATTGTAAATGTCCTTCAAGATCATCGACGTACGACTGTAAACTTCGTGCTCTAAACAAACTACGGACACCGGAACAGGGCCGCTTCAAGATACATCATTGTCAGGAACCCCCCTCAAGCCAATTTCACTCTCCGTATCCAAGGATTACTTTCCACGTCTAGAGTCTCGTAATCGCCAGTGGGGAGAGATAGCTCTTTGGTTAATCTCTCGTTGGTGACGTGAGGCACTACATTGACTCCATGGTATAGCACCTTTTCATCCTCAACCTCCAGGACAGAAAGCTTGTGAAATCGCTCTTCTTCATCCAACCAGCCTACGACCCAATAGCAGAATGTGTAAACGTCCTGCAAAAACAAAGTGTTACGATTCCAAGTGTTACGATTACGAGTTGCAAGCAAGCAGTACCTGCCGCTGGGTATGGGATGGGAATGACGAGCAATGAGATAGAAACTCATGTTGCAGTCACGTCGCACGTCGAATGATACCGTGCCCCTACGGATCTTGCGGCCGACAGCGTCCACTGAGGTGAATTCAGGGCTGTCAAATCCATCCAAGCGACAGTTGGGAAGAAAAACAGCTAAGCAGCTGTAGTGAGCACGTCGAGCGTCTTCTGGAGAGGACGAGGCCACCCCTAAATTTGTAGACAAAGTTGGGCAGAATTCACAGTCAATCTCCTTCGGCAGCTTCCAATTTTCGTCGTGACGTGGCGAGTTTGCTTCTCGCTCTCGTGTGGTTTTGAGTAATTGATTCCACGATGGCGCCCACTTATAATCGCGGTCGCCTGAGATGTAAAACAAGAAGAATAACTGCCCTCGTTTTTCAGGTGTCATGCAGTTTATGAAAGGCAGCCAAGCATCGTCAACAGGTTTTCCCGTATCAAATACTGGCTGTGTCGCGCCGCAAGCGAGATAAGCCAGGCCAGCCAATCTGTCGACATCCCTTTCTGCGTGCCTTTTGCTCATCATGGCAGCAGCTTCGAGGATGTTTTTCTGAGATGCCTCCGGTCCAATCATCCTGACCTCGAGCTGCTTCGTGAAGTCACTGTAGCCACGTATATGACCATTTGAGATAAAGAAGCGAGGCGATTGATGGGTGATGCCACCGAGAACCGGATGCCAGCCACTACGAAATCCCCTTTGACCACAGCACCACTCCTGCACTGTCCAAGCACGATTGCACCAATGACGAGTATCATCTAGATCATTCTCCTCAAATGGTCTCCCCAAGCCATTCAAATAGAGCACAGTGAACAAGCAGTGCTCATAGATGGTACCGATGGTGGGCACATCGATCTTCCATTCCTTGGCAAGTAGTTGTTCCTCCAGTGGCCCACCCTTTTGACGCAAGCACAGTACATCAAGCCAAATATACTCCTTAAATCCTGCCGACTGCAAGTTCAGAAGCTCGATGCGAAGATCGTCTAAATCGATGTCTCGGGGGATGGGCACGGGCCACTGATGGCCGTTGATCGGCGTGTCCTTGTATACGCGTTGTCTGGGAGACATCCAGGCATGCGAGACAGCCCCAATGTCTTCATTGTACATTTCATCGAAGATAGAACGTCCACATGATTTCTCTACCGCCCAAAATGGCAACACGCGGTTACTGTATAGGTCCCATACACGTCGAGGTGGCATCCGAACATCTTTAATCAGTCCGTCAACGACGGCTGCTTCGCGGCGTTCGCGGTCTTGACTCTCAAGCAATTTAAAGTGATCTAGAGAATCAGGCGATAGATGATACCACCACCAGCGTCGCAGCATTCCGTATGCCATTCCCAGATCGTAGCCCCTGCTGATGCAGTCTAGCATGATGTCTATTAAAGCCGGAGTGGAACGGAAGGAATAACCTGTGCCGAGAATGGTGTTGAGCTTAGCCAGGAGCACCGCCGGGTCTTTAATCTGTAGATCTGCCATATCGGATGGTATACAGTAACGGTGCTGAAAATGGCGCTGCGCGATAATTGAATTCTGCGGAGTGGTAGACAACAATGTGAATGATGGTGGGTCGATTGTGCGCTCCGAGATGGGCCCTTGCGCCCATACTGGGATACCGGCGACGTCAGGTTCGATAGAAGACATTCTACGGTCGGCGTAGTGAAGAACGGTGCAGAGGCTAGTGGTGGTCAGATCCAAGGACGCCAAGGCTGCGTGCGCGTCTGATGGTAATCGCGGTCCCACGGGAGCACATGAGTGCACATAAAGTTTCTTAGGCTGCTCTGCATATGGGCGATCATCGCTACCGAATATAATACTTAAATGGTTGTCGTTGCAGCGCAACCCAGTTTGATTGAACCCAGGCAATATCTTACTAGGGCAATATTGTTCTCGCGCGGTCAATCTAAGGAAAATGTGTGATATAACTGGATAAAACTACATGGGTAGCCGCAAAACAAGACAATGTCTATGCTCAACCCAGCAAAAGGTATCTGACGTTCGAAACAGTACCGACGCTCGACGATTCTCATGCAAGAATCACGAAGGCCGACGCAAGAACGTTCAGCGCTCCAGCAATCGACTTGACAGGGAAGTTCCCTGTCGCGCCGTTGCTGTTCGAGCTCGCAAGCACCTCTCCCTTTGCGGTCTCCGCAACCGGCGACGGCGTCGTGCCGTCCGTGAAGCTCGAGCCACGAGTGGTAGTCAAGTGAGTACAGCTGCAGTCCCAACACGTTCTCGTTGAGGGTCGTGACGGCGGCCTTGGTGCAGTCCGAGTAGATGAGGGATTGAGGGATAACGGATGCGTTGACGTTTCCGCCAATGATGTTCGATACAATGCTCACGAGATTGTTCTCGTTGAGCGTGCCCACGTCGGATTAAGCGGTTGCCAATGCGTCGGTGGTGCAGAAGTTGTCCGAGGTCGAGGTGCATTGGAAAGATCGTGAGTACAAGGAACTAACAATAAGATAATTAAAGTGGTAACGCACTTCTGCAAGCACACGACTCGCGAACGAGCGGGCGGTAGGGTAAGGCTGCACAGCCAAGATAATAGTCGAGGTATCATCCGAGCAGAAGCTGAGCATACATCGGTCACATTCGTGATGATCGAGCTGAGCGTCGGGTTTGAGCATGCGTCCTGCGTGCACAGCCCAGACCTACAGCATCGTTCCTCGTTTTCCTCGACATCGTAGAGCTCAAATAATCCTTCCTCGCCCCCAACCCCGAGCCCGAGTACGAAGAGCGCGCATTGTCCTCTCGCGTCTTGCGTGAGGGTGCAGACACCGAAGAGCGTGCATCGTCGTTATCGCCCGTCTTCGTAGGCTTGATGTACGATATCATAGTCGAGCTCGATCCCATTGGTCTTCCACCGGGCGACGGCGGCCGTGCTCCACCCTCCTCTTCCTCGTCTTTAGCCTTCGAGCGTAATGAGCCAGGGGAAGATTTGTTCTTGAGAGAATGCGAGGAGGACTTGTGTTTCAAAGAATGCGAGGAGGATATGTGTGTAAGTGAACGCGAAGAGGGACTCCGGCGTATGCGCGATTCATCGTCCTTGTCTTCGTGGTCACGGAGTGGTTCCTTCTTGAGCGAGTTTGACGAGATACTCTTTCGCAACTCCGGACGCGAGCTCGAGCGGCGAACGCTCGAGGGCTCCCATTCCTGTTCCGATTCAGGATCGCGACGAACGGGTTCAGGCGCAGGCGCGGGAGCGGGCTTGACAGACGCAGATGGCGTAGGCGTCCAAGACTTCCTGAAGCTTGTCGCGGGCTTCGCAGCCGGCGGACTCGCAGGTACAGGCTCGGTAGATGGCGCCCACCTCTCCGCAAGCGTACTCAATCTCTTCCCTCCCCTCCCCTCCCCTCCTCCAGCCCCTCCCTCTCCACTCCCACCACCCTCACCCGCACCACCTTCCAGCTGTGCACTAGCCTGCACAATACTAGCCACGAACCCCCTTCCTTTCAACCTACTAATACTAGGCGTCGGGTCCTTCTGCTGCGGCATCCTCGAGAACGCCGCACTCGCGTTTACGGAGGGTGGAGTGCGGGGTCCGAAGGGGGGCGGTTTGGTGGAGGGTTGGACGGGGCGGGCTAGAGAGGGGGTGGGGATTGTGGTAGCGGGTTTGGGTGATGTTGTTGGGGATGGAGAGGCGGGCTTTGAGGGCGTGGAAGCGGGCGCGGATAATGGAGGCGCTGAGGGTGTGAAGGAGGGCTTGGGCGCGGGTGCGGGGGCTTTGGGCGATGTTGCTGGCGTCGAAGGGACGAATGCAGGTTTAGGCGCATATGAAGGCTGCGGCGACGGCCCTCTCGATACCGGCTTCGTCTGAGTGACAGGCGTAGCCAACGCAAACCCGGGCGTCTTGGGCGTAACAGGTCTCCCATACTCCCCCTTCGAAGACGCAGGCACCGCAATAGTCGGAGAGCGCAAAGGCGGACCAGTGGGTGTGCTGAAAGTTCGCGTCCGTATAGGTTCGGGTTGGAGCACCGGAGAGGATTTCTCGACATGGTCCATGTATCGCTTGAGAGCGTTGTTGGACGTGCTCACGCGCGGTTCGCGCGTGTTCGCCGGTTTCTTGTCTTCGGGTGGAGGAGGAGTAGATACTGCAGTGCGATCGGTGAAGGACGCTGACAGCTCAGGGACGATTGTCCTTCCTTTGGCCGCCAGCCCAGGCATAGCAACGCCTCCCCTCCCGAATATCGGATGAGGCGCACTGCTCGCGTTCACGCTCCGCTGCTCAAACTGGCTCGCATCGTGCGCGTCAGCTTGCGGGGCGTGTTTGTTAAGCCTGGGTCCACCTGCGCGACCGCCGATGAAAGATGCGAGCGAGACGGACTCGGACTTTGGGCCGGAGAGTTTGGATAGAGCGTCGGCTTGAGCCCGTTGACGGCTGGCGTAGTCTCGAAAGTCTTCGTCGTCTGCGCGCGTAGGAGTTCGCGGTTCAACTACACATAATTTAGTCCACCGTACCCTTCCACTCTTAATTACAATATTATACATACCAGGCGGCTCGTCGACAATAGCAGGCGTCGCGCTCCTCGATCCAACCCCATGACTTCTCCTCTTCCTCGCCAACCTCGAAGCCCTAATCTCATCCTCCAGCCGCCGTTGCTCCTCAGCCTCATCGTCGTCAACCTGACGCTGGATCGCTTTGATCTTTTCCGCCCATTCCGCCAGACCGCTTTCGGGGCGCGAGGGAAGGGAGAGTTGGCGCGAAGACGGGCGCTCCATCGGTCAACGCGGACCTGTCTTGTGAGAGAAAGTTGTTGTGGTCGTAGAGCAGTGCAAGATGAGCGTAAGATAAGCTGTTGTTTCTGCTGGGTGCGCGAGCGAAGGCACGAGGCCTACGCTTCGCGGTGTTCTGGGAATGGATGGCTCCCAGAGACAACCCGCGCGCGCGCCGCGCCAGAAGCACCACACTAGGCGCGTCCGGCCTTCTGCTCAGTACCACCACCACCATTCTATATTGAACACTATACTCTGTACCCTCCTACTTGAGAAGCACATGAAATATACAACGTCGCACATAATTGAACTCATGAGTGGTCAATTCAAGTTTGGCTATCAGACACTGTATCGGACTATCCGCCGCTTCTTTAGTCTCCCTTGCAGACTGACAGCGACTTGAGGGGAACGTAGAAGTTACCTTCGCTTCTTCCCTGGGCGCTCGAGACTATTGTAGACGATATCACTGTTGTATCTCGCGAGGTGAGCTCTGCAAACATCAGCAGCGCTCCTGGTCTCTGTCCGTCCAGCTCTCCGCCGCAGCAGGCAATGCGCATTGCCGCGAATGCATAATGGTTCATCATGGCAGATACGAGTGTGAAAGAGTCTTTCCATCTGTGCTCTTTGATGATGAAATAACTTAAAGACACCCAGTACCAGATATGGTGGCCACCGCGAGCCAACATTGCGACGCGTTCAAGTTGTGAGTTCTCATACAGATACCGCCCCGCGTACTGTACTATCTCAACCAACTGTTCGTCACTCGTCACGCGGACCTTTGCCGTGAACAGTTGGCCTGTTCAGTCACTGGTCACGTTGCATTTCGAACAGGCATCTCGTGACTTACCGGATTTGGAGAACAATGGTCAGTTTATTGAGCAACCTTTTCTGAGCCCAAAATCACTTCCTACATGGGTCTATGAGATATATC